>JAKMXA010000028.1:0-261793 GCA_025328625.1 Colletotrichum sp. SAR11_240
TTTTTTTTTTTTTTTTTTAATATTTTATTTTTTTTTTGTTTTTTTTTTTTTGTTTATTATTTTTTTTTTTTTTTTTTTTTTTTTTTTTTTTTTTTTTTTTTTTGTATGTCATCTTTGCTAGAAATTTTAGCAAGAGGCTGCTACTGATCTTGCATGGTACGTTAATTGTACAATGGAATTTGGTTCTTGGGATTCAAACATGTTAGCACGACTAAGTCGATTGTCAGGTTATTTGACGCCGTCACTGAGGCGATACACGGACTAAAACGATGTGACAATCACGGTTACGCTTCATGTACGTTCAGCGGGTGATCGAGATTATTGTCAATCAATATTTGTTCATTCATATATCTTCATACTACTCATATCCCATTTCGGCAAACAACGTCCCGTCCACTACAGCTTGCTGCGAAAAAGGTTAGTTTCGGTTCTACACTTGGGGTCAAGCAAAGCGGGATGACTTACTCAAGCGCAATCCCAGCGTCGTAGTCACTAGAAGATAGCTTTTGCAGGTAGTCATTGGACCAGACTTTGTCATATCTATGGATGTTAGCGACGACCTGAAGAAAAGAGGGCGACGCCGGGACTTACTGGTTGCAAATGAAGTATGTGTTGTACCCATCCGTCTGCTTCTGATTCACGCGGGTGAGGAAAACAGACACGCACGCATCTGTTTCGAAGTTCATTCATTAGCTTCTGCCTTCACATGGATCGACGTGCGGGCGTGGCTTACTTGTGCACTTTCCTAGACACCATGACAACGGGTCGTCGCCGGTGTAACCATCGCTAGCAGTGTTGGAAGAGGTGGTGTAGTCGAAGCTGTAGTTGACGTCGCCCTCGTACTGCTTCTTCCACGTGCCGGGAACGTTGTATACCGGCTTGGGCGGCAATGCCGGTGCAGAAGGGGCCGCGGTAGGGGCTGCGGTAGGGGCTGCGGTCGGCGCCGTACTCGGAGCCGCGCTACACGCGTCGCCCTCTTGCCTCTTCCCGATCGCGCACGCATTTCCATACGGGCGGACGCCGTTCCAGACCACCGGCGTACCACCCTCGGCGCGAACCCACGCAAGCCCCGCCACAAGCTCCTTGACGTTGGCGGCAACCTTGCCTTCTACCTGCAGCTGGGTCTTGTACTCGGCCTGCGCCATGAGTCCGGCAGCAACGCCGGCGACGGTGGCCGCCGCGACGCCGTCGGAGTAGTACAGCCTCGAGATGTCCTGCGACTTCGTCACGCCCCCATTGCTCTTGGGGTCGAGGTTCTTGTAGGCGCACCTGCCCGTGACGGGCGCAGCTGCGGTGACGCCGTCCTTCTCGGAGCCAGGTGACCAGTTCATGCGGGCGCCCTTGCCGTTGACTCCGCTCACTGCGATGAGGGCCGTGTCCTTGGCAAAGGCGGCGGGGTACTGGTCGTTTGCCTCGGACCCGTTGTTGTTGTTGGAGATACCAGTTGGCGCGACAAGGACGATGTCGTCGTCCATCATCTTGACGAGGATCTCTTTGTATGCGGCGATGGCCTCCGGATCGGACATTGGTGCTGCGTGGCATTAGCAGTTGTAAAAAGCATGCAACGTCACGATTCGACTCGGGTTCACTTACTGGTATACGAGAGGTTCACCACAGCCTTGCCCTTGAGCTTTTTTGTGGTGATGTCGTTCTTGACCATGGCCAGCGCAGTGAGCATCTCCGTCATGGTGATCATGCCCATCGCACCGCTCCCTCCGGACAACTTGACCATAACGACGTTTGCCTTCTTCGCCACACCGTACTTGGGACCAAAGATCTTGGACGCCATGCAAGTGCCATCGGGGTATCCGATAAGCGGATCATCGTCGGTCTTCGTTTCAGCTGAACCAGGGGCGAAGATGAAGTCCTTGGTGCCAACAGCGTCTTGGATATCCTGTGGGCCCGCCAATTAGCGCCGATGAAGATAACATAAATGGGGTTGAGAGCTTACCGGCGAATTCAAGTTCATGCCCGTGCCAAGGATGTAGACGGTGACGCCTTGCCCAGCCACCTCGTCATATGCAAAAGTAGATGCTCTCCCCGTACCAGGTTCCTGGGAAAGAGTGGCAAGTTCACCTGCGTCTTCGTGCGAGGGTTTCGTTGGGTTCTCCGTCTCGACATCGTATCCCTGCTGCCTCACAATCTTCTGCGGCTGCTTGGCCAGAGCCAAGGGGTCTTTCGTCAAAGCCGGAGGTGGCACAGATGGGCCCGCGGCGTCGGCTGGGTTGTAGGGCTCTTCTGCCACCATCTTGTTCATATCCCCCAGGTCGATATCTTCGGTAACGGCGCCGACCTATTCTCTCGCGTTAGCATGTTGGCGGTGCAATCGGACAGAACACAAAATACCCCTGGCTTCGTTTCCAAGTCCTTCGCTTCTTGGGGTGACAGCGGAGCGGTCAGGAACAGAGTGCTCTTGTCTTCGTTGTCCTCGACAGTTACCAGGTTCGAGCCGGCCGAATTAGTCAAGCTAGACTCTACTGAGTCGAAATCGGTCGCCTTCCCTTTGCTATCCGGTACGATGATATACTTGGGCATTGCGCTGGAGGTCGCTGACGCTTGCGACGAGGTGAAAGTAGAGGAGAACGGGAATGACGATGTGGTAGGCAAGTCCAGCGGCAGCGAGGTGCTGAACGGCTGGTCGGTCTTCTGAACAGATGGCGTGGGCTGGTTCTTGTCGCCATTGTCCTCGGGCGGGTCCTCGGGCTTGTCGACCTGCTGCGGTTCCGGGCCCGAAAGTGAACTCAGTCCGGAGGCGATACCGGATGCGCCGGTGACCGTCGCAACACTGCCGGCGGCCATGCTGAAGTATTGGCCGGCGAGCAATAGATAACCTCCTCCGACTCCGGCGGCGACAACTGTGCCGATCGCCAAGCCGGTTGCGACTTCTCCATTTGACACGGTCTTCTGTGCGGCGGGTGTGGTGCTTGCAGGAGGCGCAGAGGATGCCGTCTGCGACGCCGGGGGCCGGCTCGAGAGTGGGGCCGATGAAGTGTGGCTTCCGGACGCCGATGGGGTGTGGCTTGCCGAGTTTAGCGACGAGCTGGCTTTGCGTGATGTTGCCGGTGGTGGCACAGGTACAGGCACCTGTGTGTTGTTCGTAGATGTGCCATTGCCGTCTGCCCTGGGGAAAATCAAGCCATTCCGGACGTGGTGTCTATGCACAGGCGAATGATCGTGGGGCCGGGCGAAAATTCCTTCGCCGGAAGCAAGGAGCGACAGTAAAATGAATGTGGTGTGGCTACGCATCGTGACGAACCACTAAAGAAAGGAAGAAAAGAATGTATGTGCCGAGAAGGAATGGGCGGTTGGAAACCAGTGCTCGAGAGTGCGAGCTGCTCACCCAGTATTAATCATGTCTTGGTTTGTGTGCAATTCTAATTATTCTCATATTATCGGGAGCTTCGGCTCGATGCACGTAAATAAGTCAGGTGCATAAGGTTAAAGAGGTTTATTTCCCTATACACGGCATGCTATCGGGCAGTGCGATGATCGTTATTGATTGCAGCGTAGCGAAGAAGAAGCTTGTCACTGGATTTGCTGTGGCATTTAGGGCTCTGCTCTGTCTACCAAGAACGGCTGCGCTGTAAACTTTAAAAGCGGTAATCAGCGAGATTGTGTCAAGTGGTTTAGCATATATTTGATGTCCTAATTTTGGTAGTAATATTGGAGCAACTATGACTCTGACTTCTGTTATTGCAACCACGCGACCCACAAAAAAGCATCGTGCCTTTGGGCAGAAACATGGCCTTGCCGTAGAGCTGAATCGCGTCTTCTCGCTTGGGGCAGGCGGTGTGAGTAAACACGGGAGAGGTTCACTGTCTGCCGGGGAATGCGACATCCCGCGCGGGCTTGTCTTCAAAGCATCGGTTCGCAATTACTCTGCACAGCTGTCACAACCGCAGCGGAAGCGATGTTGCTTCCTCGGCGGACGGAAAACATCATCGGCCTCCGGCTCCGCTTCAACAGCCCCCAACCAACTAGACCACGCGACTCGCCACCCGCGGGTAGGTTTAAGCTGTGGTCTATTCACTACAGCTCGGCGTACTTAACTTGAAGCGATGCCGTTGATTTTGACCTTTATATATTTAGGAATTCCTTCCTCTCAATGCTGTTCAGCTGATGGTATATTCATAACTCAGCCTCGAAGGGCGTGTCTGGTACTAAGTCCGGGAACGAAACCGAGTAGCCATGTCCTTGTGCCGACCTCCCGAACGCTCGTTTTCGCCTCTCATTGCGCACTTGTGGCAATGGAAGCTGACAATTCCCCGACTGCGCTCTCGCTGTATTGTGGCTAAGTTTCAGGTCTTCAACGAGACTGGACTTTCGTCCAGCTCGATAGGTTCAGGCAGCTGCATTCGCAGTGCTGACTTGTCTGAATCATTTCATTCTCGATTTTATCTTCACGTTTGTGTCCTTCTTTCTTGATCGAAGGTCTAGAACACTTGGCAGGCAGAAGCAGATGGGTGGTATTGACCCGGAAAAGAGTGGACTTTTGAAGTCAGCATGGAACCCACGTGCTCCCAGGTTGACTTAATTGAATGAGTCGCTGTCGTTGTAAGAGGCATGATCCTCTAAATTATTTTGTCATTGCGCTATCGGAATAGCGGCAGGTGCACTGTCTTCCGGCCTTTTTAGCCTATTTCGCACGCTAAAAAGCGGCGAACTCCGATCTTTGCAATGAATGGCATTCAATCTTTGCTTCGTTTTCTTTTTGTAGTTCCAGTGAAAGGTAGTGAGTTGCTACAGACACGCAGCACCTGGTGACGTCGACCTCACAACTCTCAAGTCTAGCACTTGGGGACGTAGACAATGGAAGTTCACCTACCTAGTTCCCAGCGAATTTTGAGTCTTGTAGCCGGAAAAAAAAATAAATAATGCAACGGGAATTTCTTGCGATTAAGCAGTAGCAGTCAATTTCTGATGACGGCTGGTGGCTCACTGGTAAGAATCATGTCTCTCTTTCTGCACAGAATTTCCGCCACTTAATCGAAATGATGTTGGCATCTATGTACCTTATACTAAAGTCTAATCAATGGGAAAACATCATGTTCTTAGCCAGTGATGAAGCACAACCGTAGCCCTCTGAACAGTGTCGACCACACGCATGGCGGCTCAAAAAGGCATCCTCCACACTGTGGAATCATCTCTAATCAGAGCACCAGAAATATTCCTCATGGTCTCGGCCTTCTTTTTCGAAAAGTAGTCACACAGGTATAGCCTCGTATGGTCTATAAGTAAAGTTTGTATCAAAGTCGACAATAGTACAGACCCTCAGCGTCGAAAGCCTCCTAGGAAACGAGTTATACTCGGGTCTGTCGTGTGTCGATGGCTGCAACGATGCCAAGGTATTGTCATGCCGGTTTGCTGTTGATGGTGTGCGTCAACTTCAGAATTCTGACAAAAGTCATTTTGATGGCCTGAACTGACCTGTATGTCGACCATTTCGCCTGCGACGATAGCATTTCCACAAAATGAGGAGCGTCGGTGGTAGCGTCACAACTAGTGCAACCAAGGCGATGATGGTTTCCAGATTGAATTCCATTTTTGCCAGCGGGGGTTTTCCTGAGAACACCACGCAGTATTCTCGACGTTGGTGAAGGTCTTCGAGGCCTGGGAGGCACCTGTTGTTGACTGAATAATACGATGTTGCATGAAAGGTTGCTTGTAATTATACTACGAAGAGAGAAAAAAGGGTTGAAGCGACCGGTAGTTACCAGTGAGTTATATCCTCCATTTTGGGTGGGATAAATGATGGGACACTTGGTGAAGGAAATACGTGCCCTTCCCGCATAGCCTCGAACCCCCCCTTCTGCGCAAGAAAACCTTAGTTTTGCAGAGATTGGCTCTGGCAAATCATAACTTGCGGTCGATTCGGATTTCCAACCGTGATCCTCAACAGGTACTGTATCTCGACTAGCCCAGATCACTCCCCACTCAAAAGTGTATGCCCTTGTAACCGTTCCCAGATATTGGCACGGACAAATCAGAAACTGGTGTTTGAACCGGAACCAAAAGAGGTGATGCGCCTCTGCTGGCTCCACACACCCATGCAATGTTGTTTCCAGAGGTTGGTTCGGGCCAATAACGTTGCATTTCAGGGGCGCGCCTCGTTTGTGGAGGCGGACGACGCTGATGGTTTTCGCAGAGGTTGGACTCGACCAATCAGTTCGCCGAAAGCCTGCAGAATGCCTTGTCTGTACGACTTGAGCTGGCGCTGAGAGCGTCGGGCACGCAGGTGTCAGCAACATCACGTGTAACGGGTTTCCAGAATTTGACTGGACCAATTGCAATGTTCTCATAAAGCTGAAGGCACAGCCCTGTTTTTCAATTTCTCACGTTATGACTGCCTTGAAGCCAGCATCGCTGTTTGTCCTCCTCACTCGTTCTTACAATCTGGATATTTCGGGCTAAGGCGATTCCCTTTCCAAGTTGCCGATTACTTTCTCCTCGATATCAATGAGTGAGAGCCTGCACACACGAGCTCAGTCGCCAATTTTCAGGACTCACAAAGATGCCGCCCTCCAAGAGATTGTGTTTCGACAATCCGGATTGGACGCGACGTAAGGCTGCAATCGAGGAGATGTATGTGTTCGGCCGCCTGTCCCAGAAGAAGATCAGGGACAAGCTGGAAGAAGACGGGTTTCTAGTGACGTGAGTTTGCTACGCGGTCCGCCTTTGTTTGTGCTGAACGCTAACTTTCTTCAGAAAATCGGAACTTGAGGCTCAATTACGGTTCTGGAATATCCGGAAAAACGCAAGTGCGGTTGCCTGGCGATACACCGATCATAAGCTCCTGAAGAGAGAACAGCAAGGCAAAGCCAGTGCGGTTTACTATAACCGCAGAAAAGTCTCATGCAACACACTCAAGAAGGAGCGGAGTCGTTATCAGCCAGATGCGCTAACCAAGTACACCACAAATGGTACGATTAACTCGATTCCGTTGCAAAAGCATCGCTGACTTGCCCGCCGCAGTCGAGAGTCCAAAGACTCCCAAGGGTATGGAACTTTGCATCCGCACGCCAACTCCGACACCTACGCAATTAAGATGGCCCCAGACGCTCCCATGGCTACGATTCCAGGACACCATATTGCCATGTGAGTAACGTTCAAAACTTAAAAGGAAGTTGCTAAACCATCATCAGTCATATTGAACTTTACGAACAAAGCCATCGATGATGAGTTTCAACGTCCTGACAGCTGGACGCAACTGGCCTTTCCTTCTATACATCAGCGATTGACCGGGATTTCTTTGGATAATGTCTGTGACGTAGCCGCCAATATCGCATCCATGATGCCCGAGAAAGTCGAGAATGAGATCTCCAACCGTGCACAACTCATCGTGCACGGATCAGCCGACCAAGCCTTCAATGAGCACATCAAGCTCATTTTGTATTACCTCTCGAACAACATGTATCATGCCCGCTTTGCAGAAAGCCCTGCCTGGGGTGCAATCGTCAACCTGATCGACCGCTCTGGCCTGACGAACCAGCCACTTGACCTTGCGCAGCAAGATTCGACTGTCACTTCAATCGCCGAAAATCTGTTCAAGCTTTGCATTGAGTTTCATATACACGGTTCTTCAGGTGAGGAGCATGCGTCTAACTCCAAAGTCATTTCATGGCTTCTCAATTCAGGACAAAACCCTGATGTCGATTTGCCTGTTCAATATCTTGGGAGGACTATTTTTCCGCTACAAGACGCCGCAAACGCACATGAGTGTGAACTCGCTATCAAGCTCCTTGACGCCGGCGCCGATCCAAACGGTCGTCGTGGAAGCAAGATCACGCCGCTCTTGATGCTGTTATCGGATGAGTTCCAACAGTTCAACGACATGACGCCGGGAGAGCATGACATCTTCTTGACCCTTGTTGAGCGTCTTTTGGAGGCTGGCAATTTTCTCAATGAGAAGCCGACGGAGATAGGTGCTTCAGCACTCATGCTGGCCATCTGCCTTGATTTTCACGTGGCAGACGTTTTGATTCAGCATGGCGCAAATATCAAACACCAGTCACGATACCGCGAGTCCGCCCGCTATCGCCAGCCCACATTCTGCCAAACACACAGCGTAATGGGGTTCTCAATGCAGACTGGAAACGAAGAGAACGCCATGAGAAAAATGAAACATCTACTTGGTCATGTTCGGCGGTCAGAACCGTCGGCTTCTATATCTGACCTTATCACTGGCGATGTTCTATGCATTGCTGCCGAACGTGGCTTTGACAAGATTGTTAAATTTTGCTGCGGCAATCAGCAGGACATGGTCATCACGGAAGACATCATGTTCTCGGCACTCTGTGCCGCTGCATACCAAGGACATCGGGAGACCTGCGAATTGCTTCTCCAATATGGCGCACCTGTCAATGGCCCAGATCACGCCGTAGATGTAGCCTGCCCACTCCACTTCGCAGCATTGTCGGACCACTTTGATGTTGTCGAGCTCCTATGCGAGTATGGAGCTGACGTCAATGCCTATTTCGAAGACAGGAGATTCGAAGATGATGGAAAGAATTATATGTGGGATCGGGTCTTCGACGACTGCAGCATCTCGGAATTCAAAGACCACAAGTGCTCCCTTTATGTCAATGCATTGGGAGCATCAATTATTGGAGCTGCTACTGAGATGCCCTCGTCATTTCCAATCTTAACTCAGTACGGAGCTAGCCTGCCCATTTGGGCTGTCTATCACGCTGCCTGCAGGCCACCATACCCTTGGATTGTCCATTATGCTGCGGAACATGGCGCAGACCTGAATTGGCGGGGGCCAGGTGGAAAGACGGCTTTGCAGACCGCTTTGTCAAGACTGAGTCCCATGACACCGTATGCGATGAAGAGAGAGAGCCGTCAATGGGTATTATTCAACGACTACAAAGACGATTACTTGGAAGTCATATCCTCGCTGGTCAACGCCTGCGCAGACACAAGGGGCAGTGAGTGTGAATTAGTGGTCCTACTAGAGCACTACAGCCTTTCTGAGGATGTCTCCCTCCGAAACCTGCAGGGCAACTCCCGGTGTACTTTGAGCAAATTATCGACCTTAGCGGCCGCCTTTCTCACAAGGTCTACTCCCAAAATAAATCAAGCTCTAACAGAGAGCCCTAACGCCTACGACCCTGGCGCTCTCTGCGCTAGTGTTATGCTTGCCATCTCATCTGGCGCAACAGATCTGGCTCAACGATTGTTGCACAATCGTCCAGGGGACTTTCCTGGCCGGTGTCAAGAAGGGAATGCTTTGGGTCTAGCATGCTGGTATAACAGAATGGACATAGTGGACATACTTCTGTCCAAGATGCAGGGCTCCATACCAGCTTTGATTCCTGTTTACCTGGCCGGCCCTAATCCTGAGTTGAAACTCCCAGCGACACCTCGTAGGGAAGATCTTAAATCAATCATATCTCAGTCATTTGAGGAAAATATCCCCATTTGGCATCGAGAGCCACAGTTCGGACTCGAGCTTTTGCGCGGCTCGCCGCTGACTCTGTCGATCTGGTCCCAAGAGTGTCTGGATAAGCTCTTGGAAAACAACATCTATCCCGACAGACTCACGATATCTGTGGCTGTCTGCCATGGGGATGTCGAAACTCTCGCGAAATTAGTTCGTAGGAGAAGAGTGGATAATAGTCATGCAGACCGGCCGGGTCCTTTATATTTGTCAGTTGAGAGAAGATTCAAGAAAATGACTGAGGTTCTTTTGAAGGCTGGCTTCAGCCCAAATGAGCCCAACGATCTCGTCAGATTCGGGCGCAGCCCTCTTCAGAAGGCGGTCGAGGATGGAATTTTAGAGGTAATAGACCTCCTTCTCGAAGCCGGAGCAGACGTCAACGCCCCCGCAGCGATGATAGGTGGGGCCACAGCATTACAACTTGCAGCCATTACAGGTCGTCTTGGAATTGCAAAGCGTCTCATCGACCTGAGGGCCAACGTCAATGCCTCAGGTGCCGAGACAGGTGGCAGGACGGCCTTGGAGGGTGCCGCGGAGCACGGTCGACTAGACATGGTTCAATTTCTCATTGATTGTGGAGCAAACGTCATCGGAAATGGCTGTTTGCAATACTTCAAGGCTATCAGATTTGCACAACTACAAGGACACAGAGTGGTGGCAGACCTGTTGCTCTTTCACCGGGAATGGACGAGCTTTGAGGACGATATATGGCAGCTGGTCCTTGATCTTGACAACGACGGTCTAGAGGAATTGGGATCTTTGGAAGATCTCATAGTCAGTTCAGCCACTTCAGCCACCTCAGTGGAAAGCTCGTCATCTAGGTGCATGGATGAAGACAGTCCAGAGGAAACGTTACGTCTCGGTGATGATACTGATTGTCATTACGACAGTGGTCAGAAAGACTCCTGTGGAGAAGGGGGTTTCAGCCTAACGGAAGCCAAACCTATGAACGAAAGCTCTGCAAGACTTCAGAATTCAGCAATGTCTGCAGGCATCGGCCATGACAATATGATGGTGGAAGACCATCCAGCTTCTCATATATTTGACGACACAACATGGATTCAACACTTCGGAAACGGGGAGAATGTGGTTCAGACTTCGTGGGATGTCGAGCCTATCGAAGCTCTTCATTCTATTCACGCGGTGCAGGGCTTTCATATCCCTCATGTTAACACTCAACTGGCGTGGACCCAGCAGCCCGGAAGTGTGAATCAAGATTTTCAAGCTGCGTGGGAGCCAGGGCTGCTCGAAGGCTTTGATAATGACATGAGAATGGAACAACGATGTTTTCCCGCCATGAATGTTGATTCGGCATGGAATTCACAGTTGGTGTCAACAGATGTGAACGACTCTCAGCGTTGCCATGGCACTGAGACAGAAAGCGGGATTTGTTACGAGATCTTCGAAGGAGACATAAATTGGCCTGTTACAGAGAATGCTGGTAATTAGTATTTCAGAATAGATTAGCCCCAATGCTTGATTTCAGTGGTAAAACGCGGCAATCACTCCGTTTCTTACTTTTCATCATCTGTGCGCCTGCGAAAATGACGGGAAAAGTGACAAAACTGAAAGTATCTCTGTCTGTCTGACTACTCCAGAACATCTAATTCAGTAGTAGATAAAACGAAATCGACCTTGGTTGAACATCCTAGCAAGCATGCATCTTCGTCCAAAGTTAGAGATACTCATGTTATCTTGCATGGCACATTCAAATTTAGCAGGCGCCATCCTTCTCCCCAGGGCCACTGTAGTTCTGGCAAGGCGTCTTCGCATCAGTGCAGACATTCACCAGCGTCGCCTTGTCACCATTAACCTTGGTAATTCCGACAACTTCGCCGCCGTTGTAAGCAGTCACTCCCTCGACATAGACCTCACGGGCACACTGCTGGCACTAGAAGATAATCACTCAGCGTTGTCTCAAGACAAGGGTGTTAGGTATTTTTCTTACCGTTCCGCAAGATCGGTAAACTTTGCCATAATCCTCGGCGTAGAAGTTGATGATCTGCGAGCATGTTCATCCATATTAGCATGTATCACGGATGTTTGAAGAGAGTAATGACGAACGTTGACCTTGCCGCAGCCGTTATGCTGAACGATCTTGTCGGAGGCATGGTACGCGCCGCCGCCAATGATCCAAGTCTCATCTCCGGCCTGGTCCTCCTTCTGTGATATTGTCAGCTAATATCCATAATGACAAATACTTTGACTTCATGTTCCAGTGACACTTACGACAGAGATAGCATCCTCGCACACATCCTCAAACCAGACAAACTCAATTGTACAACCACCTCCGAGGCAGTAGACACCTTCACCAGCAGTCTTTCCGATGATGACATTTCTCAGGGTAGCACCTTTCTCGAGGACAAAAGCTGTGTCGGACTCGCCTGTTCTTTGTAAGTTTTACATGTTTCGCTGAGTGAAAGGGCAGAAATTGCCCACCGCCTTCTTCTTGCTCCCTGCAAGAAGTGGGGTTCCGATCGTACTTTGCCCATCCTCCGTCGAACACTTCGCCGGACTTGACGTAGATCGGCGCAGAGATTTGTCTGTTCTCAGTCGGGGTAGGAAGCCCGCCCTCATAGCCCAAGCAGGCAAAGGTAGTGGGCAGAGCACCAAGGATGGCGGCGACGACGATGTTGTTGAACATTTTGACAGGTAGGGATCAGATAATGTGTGGTTATTGCTTGATTTACTCAGTGGCTCTTAATGATCTGAACCATTAACAGGTCAAAAGATAGGGATATATACCTACTAGTCGATCGAAACATGAGTCTCTCCAACTCGGAATCGTATTGCATCCTCATTGGAACGCTTGCAAAGCCTGACAATCAAGCAGAGTCCATTGTTAAGATACCATCAGCCAAGGCTGTGGGCATTGTGCACATGGATATGTAAGTCGTGGAAATACTCAATCATAATAAAAAAAAGTCTTGGTCAACATCTGACCTTCTCCCTGCAGTAATGAGCATCTCCAGGAACCGGCACTCGTTGGCGCAGAATTCCTGCCCGATCATCCATGCATCCTCGTCAACTCTTGATACCACTGATTCAAGATATGAGTCCCACCAATGAAGTTAACATGGAACTGCAAGGGATGCGAGCGGGAGTGAAAATGGGATGCGAAGTCCGAAGCACCGCGGCATTTGTTGTGGAAGGATGCATGTGCTTTACATGCGTGTTGTCGATCATTTACTTGCAGAGGACGGCAATGTGACTGGGTTGCCAAGTCTGGAGAACTGGGGAGGGATACCAAGTCGGCTTGGGTGCCGCGACGGGCTCGGCGGTCTGTGATGTAAGCAGAGCCTCGTTCATCTAATGCCGAGCTCCCATGACTTGATGAGATGCATACGCCTTCGGGCTATTGCTGAACAACTCGATAAGGCTAGCTGTTGGAGCACTCAATTTCTTGTAGATGTACGCACTGCAACTCACTCACTTCACGCTGGCACGAACTCGCCTTTGTGTCGCTTGGACTGCGAGCCCAATTATTGTAATGTGTAACAGTATATCATAGAGGAAATACAGGCCCTCCAATTTGATCTCCTCGTCCAGAATTCCGTCCTGAGTCACCGGTGTATTGTACGCCCTCTCTAAATTCCCGCTATCCGAGCCCCGGAACCCCGTTGTCGACCTTCCCGATTCGGCATGGGCAATCTAATCTCACCGAGGTTGAAATTGGCCGGCCCCACACTTATCGTCTCCGGACTCGGGGACCGACATAATCTTTTTTTCTCCGGCCAATTTGACAACCTCAAAACTTCAACAACACTAGCTCAACACTCACCAGTTGTCGTGCGGCTAGACCACCGCAATCACACAGGCCACTCAAGATGAATACCTCAACCTTCGATGCGTTCATCACCCATGAACAGTCCCACATCCACATAACGCCCCCGGCCAAGGTCGCCGGTGCCGGCGGTGCGCCCCTCCTCCACGTCGACTCTCACCGGAGCCGCCCGGAGTCAATCCACATGCACCAGCTCCCAAAGCACACTCTCACCTCGCACCCCGCAGCCCTCGAGTCCAACCGCACCTCGGAGCACGAAGCCTTCGCCCGCGACGAGGCCGGCGCCGAGTCCGCCGAGCCCGCGCAGAGCGTGCTGTCCCCGTACATGAACCGCTGGCGCTTCCTCGCGGCGTGCCTCATGAACATGGGCAACGGCATCAACGACGGCGCGCCGGGCGCTCTCATCCCCTACATGGAGAAGTACGTCCCATCCCATCCCCCATTCCCCTGCATCTCACCGCCGTGACCACCACTCCCCTCGCAACCGCGACTCACCTTCACGCCCTCCCTTAGATACTACAACATAGGCTACGCCGTCGTCTCCCTCATCTTCGTCGGCAACGCCCTCGGCTTCATCACCGCCGCCTTCTTCGTCGACGCCCTGCGCGCCCGCCTCTCCCGCGCCCACCTCATGATCGCCGCGCAAACCTGCCTCCTCGCCGCCTACATCCCCCTCGTCACCGGCGCCCCCTTCCCCGTCATCGTCCTCTCCTTCTTCCTCCTCGGCTTCGGCATGGCCACAAACCTCACCCTCAACACCCTCTTCTGCGGCTCCCTCCGCAACGGCACCACCGCCCTCGGCGCCCTCCACGGCGCCTACGGCCTCGGCGGCACCGTCGGCCCCGTCCTCGCCACCGCCATGGTCTCCTCCATCGGATGGGACCTCTGGTTCCGCTTCTACCTCATCCCCATGTCCCTCGCGGCCTTCAGCCTTCTCTTCTCCGCGTGGTCCTTCGCCAGCTACGAGACAGACAACCCGGAGGGCGAGCAGCAGCACGACCCCCAACAGCAGCAGCAGCAGCAGCAGAGCGTCAAGGCCCGGTTGGCAAGCATGTTCCACGCCCTGCGCGCGCGCCTCGTCTTCCTCGGCGCCCTCTTCGTCTTCGCCTACCAGGGCGCCGAGGTCTCCATCTCAGGCTGGGTCATCTCCTTCCTCGTCGACGTGCGCGACGTCGCGAACCCGCAGGCCGTCGGCTACGTCACGGCGGGCTTCTGGGCCGGCATCACCGTCGGCCGCTTCCTCCTCTCGGGCCTCGGCCAGAAGGTCGGCGAGAAGCGCTTCGTCTACGTCATGACGCTCGGCGCGGCGTGTTTCCAGCTGCTCGTGTGGTTCGTGCCCAATATCGTGGGCAATGCTGTGAGTCTTGCTATCGTGGGATTGCTACTAGGCCCGATCTATCCCTGCGCGGCAACGGTGTTTTTGAGGGGCATGCCGAGCAGGAGTCGGACGAGCGGGATTGCGATTATCACGGCGTTTGGGAGTAGTGGTGGCGCGCTGGCGCCGTTTACGACGGGTATGATTGCGCAGGCGAGCGGGACGTGGGTGTTGCATCCGATTGCGCTGGCGCTTTTTGCGGCTATGGTCGGGTGTTGGTTTTTCTTGTCTTCGAGGTCCAAGAGGGAGGATTAAGGTGGCGGTAAGATGATATTATGAGTGAGTTCAATCCTGAGAGATTACTTACCTTAGGGCGTGGACGTTACGAGACGCAAAATCCCAATATTGACGTAAAGAGAGGAGGATGGGTTGGGGCAAAGTGCCTGAAAGGCTGTAATATGGTAATCAAATGTCGATGCTTACACTAATTACCTGTCATAAAACTCACAAATGGCCAGTTGAGGACAAGTTTAGTATCAAGATCAATTAAATATTGAGTACATACGCTAAACCATGCCCCAGTAAACGCCTGATCTCATTTTTTCTTTCATTAATATGCCACCTGGGTGCTCAACTCATCCAACTCGCGAGCCCATACACGATGCTGAGAGATGACGAAGAAGAACTGCTCGAGGAATCCCTGGCTGTTCTTCGCAATGGTGAACACATCCTTGAAGCTCTCAGGTTGGATGTTCTTCATGGTAACGACACCGTAGCTCTCCTCGACGTTGCTGTCGCTCGAAACAGCAATGCTGGGAACATTGATTGTAGCGTTGACAAAGTCAACAGCCTCACCGGTGGCAGCAATGGCCTTGAGGTGGCCAAAGGCCTCGCGGATCCAGTGCTGTGCGCGGCCGTTCTTAGACAGAGTCTTGATCGAGTCTTCTCCGCCAGGGACGAAAAGAGCGTCGACCATGGTAGATCTGAAACCTTCAAGATGGTGGTCGGGCTTGACACCCTGGCCAGGCGTCTTGGAGGCACCGGCAGGGTAGATCTCGGAGCGGCGAGTGCTGATGACCATGGGGACACCCTGAGCGGCGGCTACCGCAGACTTCATGGTTGAGAAGGCAAGCGGATCGTAGCCATCGGCAATGATGATGGCGACACGGCGGGTCTTGATGGTGGGGTTCTCAGGCAGATATTCCAGCTGGCTGAGACCCTTGGCCTTCTTGCCGTGGTTCTGCTTGCCGGCCTGCTCGGGGGCCTTGCCGCCAACCATATCGGCTACAGCTTGTGCCAGACCGAGGTCGATGTCGGCAAGACGCTGGGACATGCGCTCGTAGACGATGGGGTCTTCGCAGTGGTCCAGCTCGAACGCAAATGCGTTGATGACGTGCGACTTCTCAATCGGCGACAGACTGTTAAAGAACAGCTGAGCTTGTGAGAAGTGCTCCTTGAACTTGGCACTCTTCGTCCTCTGCTTCATGCCTTCCACCTTCTGGGCAAACTCGACGTAGGCGTTGGCAGCCTTGGAGTGGTTTGCGGGAGGCGTGGCCTCGAAGCGGTTGGGCCAGTAGTTGGGGCCCTTGGAAATGGTGTGGCGCATAGCTCCGTCACGGTTCATGTTCATGACGGGGCACACGGGCTTGTTGATGGGAAGCTCCTCCCAGTTGATGCCTAGGCGTGAGATTTGGGTATCAAAGTAAGAAAAGTTGCGGCCCTGGAGGAGAGGGTCGTCGGAAAAGCCGATGCCAGGGACGACATGGCTGGTGCAGAAAGCAACCTGCTCGGTCTGAGTGAAGTACTCGTCGGGGTTGCGGTTGAGCTCCAATTCTCCAATGTAGCGGATCGGAACGAGCTCCTCGGGCCAGACCTTCGTGGCGTCGAGAATGTCAAAGTCGAAGTCGTGCTCCTTGGACTCGGGCAGAACTTGAATTCCAAACTTCCACTTAGGGAACGCGCCATTCTCAATGGCTTCAGCCAGATCCTTGCGGTGGAAGTCGGGGTCCTGTCCAGCGAGCTTGAGGGCCTCGTCCCATACGAGCGAGTGCACACCAAGCTCGGGTGTGAAGTGGAACTTGACAAAGTGACGCTCGCCCTTATCGTTGGTGAGGGTGTAGGTGTTGACACCGAAGCCCTGCATCATGCGGTACGATCGGGGAATGGTGCGGTCAGACATGGCCCACATGAACATGTGTGTAGCCTCGGTGTGCAGGAACTGGAAGTCCCAGAAGTTGTCGTGGGCAGACTGGGCCTGGGGGAACTCGAGCTGTGGCTCGGGCTTGCCCGCGTGAATGACGTCTGGGAACTTCATCGCGTCTTGGATGAAGAAGACTGGGATGTTGTTGCCGACCATGTCCCAGTTGCCCTCCTTGGTGTAGAACTTGATGGCGAAGCCTCGCACGTCTCGAACGGTGTCGGCGCTGCCACGGCTGCCAAGGACGGTGGAAAAGCGGAGGAACACAGGCGTCTCTCGTGACGTATCGGTAAGAACGCCGGCATTCGTCACATCGCCAGCGCTCTCAAAGAGGCGGAAGGTACCAAAGGCGCCGGCACCTCTGGCGTGGACGACTCGCTCAGGAATTCTCTCGTGGTCGAAGCGGTGGATCTGAATGCTTGTTAGCCATGGTCGTTCGGATGGTTCAGTTGGACATCTTTTCTGACCTTTTCCCTGGCAATTGGGTCTTCGAGGAGCATAGGACCGGTCTTGTCGTTGGTGGTGACCCTCAACCAGTCGTCGGTGTTGTTGACCTTGGCGCCAAAGTCGGTGGTCATCTGTGCCTTGGGGCCATGCTCGACCGTGTTCTCGGCGAGCTGAGCCTGCTTTGCGTCGCCCATGATTGCGTTCTCGGCCTTCTTGAGGGTGTCTGATACAATCGATGCCATTTCTGGTGCACTAGTAAAAACCAGAGTAGAATGAGAGAGACGAAAGAATCCTAGGAGAAGAAGAAGACGGGTTCAAGTAGTACCACAAAGGCAGCAGTGCTTTACAAAACAAACCTTGCCATTGGGCCGTTCAGCTCATCCATGTCTGCAGATTGGCAGCTCGAGCGTTTCAACAAGCCTGACGTCAATTGTGCGCTCACGGTGAGGCAAGGGCAACAACAGCTCCCCAATTTGGAGGGGCCGTGCCTGCTCCATTGGCGGGACCCCAACCCATGTGCCACGGCATTTGGGCCGGGGAAGCACAGAAAAGCTGAATTAGGAGGCACTGGGGCGGTTGAGATCAAAAAAGGGCAGCTTCATCGTGATTTCGCCATGTTGATGTCAGAGCTTCGCGGAAGGTGGATGCGTGTGGCTCAGGCGTAGAAAAAGCTCCGCTTCACCGTTTTGGCCACCGTTTTCCGCCCTGCGAGCGGAGCTCAGGTCCGGACAGTGGATCTGGTGGAGCAGCAAGAGGCTCTGCTCTCAAGAGCTGGCCAATGCACGCACCCATGTCACGGGAATATAGCGGGTCTCTGACGGAATGGGAATGACGGAAGAAAAGGAACATACCGATCTGTCATAATTGATTGGCGATTGATTGCCCCCCTGGATCTGCCCCGCAGCACATGGCCCAAGCTTCCGTTCCCCGCTGCTGCACTTTTCACGAATTGCTTGAGCCCCATTCGACGGTTAATTCAGTACCCATGAAAGAGTGAGATCATGGGCCGGTAATCATCACGATGCCACGCCTTTGGGCCGCTCGTTCTGGGTTTGAACGGCCCATCTCCTCGGGACACTACCTCCAGTGGCTCCAAAGAGCGGCATTCGCCCGCCAATGCCGTTGCAGCGAACCGTCACCCGCCATGGAACATTGCAGCGATGCCCATCTGGCACCTTGACATGGGAATGACCAAATTCGACGCAATTTTGACAATTGCTCTGAGTGCTCTCATTTTCAAGCAACCTTCGCCGTTCAGCTCTCTAGATTAAATCATCAATCCGAAGAAATCAATTGCCATTTGAAAGCAGTCGCACCTCCCCAGTATCCGCCGCTTCCCGCAGTTCCCACTTTGGCGTTGTGCAGCTTCAGTTAGGTGAGCATCGACGTCATCGACTCGCTCATCTTCCCAACCTGTTCCCACTATCCGCTTCAATCGGCACAGCAAAGCTCCATCCAAGGCCTTTCAATTCCCAATCTATCACGGGGAGTGCCATTTTCATCGCCAGCTTGGTTTCCAGATATCATTTCAACTTGACACCCACAAAACATCAACGTTGCATCTTGCTGCTCCTTCATCCCGGCACTGCGCTCCACCACCAACCACATTGACACCCTGCACTGATTCGAACATCAGACGCAAACGCAGCCCAGGAGCGAATAAGCAGGGAATCTCCTTGCGTCTAGACATATCCAGAGTCTGACCGTCCGCTCGCAGCGGCATCCCATCGCCAACATGCCCGGCGAAGTCATCAAGGAACCCAATCCGCCTGCTCTGCCCTCTCACCTGCCTGATAGTGTGCTTGACCTCGCCGTAAAGACCGAAAAGAAGCCTTTGGACGCAAAAGTCGCCAAGTCCCTGCGTGACTTTCAAAATGCAGCCTGCTACATCGCTGCTGGTAAGCCGATCCCACCCTGCCCCTGCAGATCTACCCATCTACCCATCTTCCCGAACCCCGGCTGACAGCGAACAGCGATGATCTTTCTCCGAGACAACGTGCTCCTGGAGTCTCAACTGAAGCCTGAGCATATCAAACCCCGACTGCTGGGTAAGTCCACCGTGGAGTCGGCCGAGCGATAGCTGACGGCACAGGTCACTGGGGTACTTGTCCCGGTCTCATTCTGGTGTGGTCCCACCTCAACCTGCTCATCCGCAACCATGATATGGACATGATCTATGTCATTGGCCCGGGCCACGGTGCTCCTGCGGCGCTGGCATCCCTCTGGTTGGAGGGTTCATTGGGAAGATTCTACCCGGACAAGTACGGCCTTACCAAAGAGGGTCTCCACAACCTCATCACCAAGTTCTCGGTGCCTGGTGGTTTCCCCAGGTAAGTTCTGACTCCCTTGATAGTTAGTTTCACGCACTAAGACGACCAGCCACATCAACTCTGAGACACCAGGTGCCATCCACGAGGGCGGCGAGCTTGGCTACGCCTTAGCTGTCTCCTTTGGCGCGGTGTTTGACAACCCGGATCTCATCGTCACCTGTATTGTGGGCGATGGTGAAGCCGAAAGCGGTCCTACCGCGACGTGAGTTGTACGATGTCATCTTTGGGGTCCGTCTAACCGACAATAGTGCTTGGCATGCCATCAAGTATCTCGACCCCAAGGAGTCCGGTGCCGTCATTCCCATCCTTCATATCAATGGCTTCAAGATCAGTGAGCGGACAATCTTTGGCTGCATGGACGACAAGGAAATTGTCGCCTTATTCACCGGCTACGGCTACCAAGTCTGCATCGTCGACGATCTTGAAGACATTGACACAGATCTGTCCGGCGCTTTAGAGTGGGCTGTTGCCGAGATCAAGAAGATTCAAAAGGCCGCGCGATCAGACCAGCCCATCGTCAAGCCCCGGTGGCCCATGATCGCGCTGCGCACTCCCAAGGTAAACCTCATCTAACCTGCGACGAAACTCGGCTGACCTTTTCAGGGATGGACTGGGCCGAAGGAAGTTGACGGGGTCATTATCGAGGGCTCCTTCAAGTCTCACCAGGTCCCACTGGCCAAGGCGGGTTCAGACAAGACTCACCTCGAGAAGCTCGATGAATGGCTCTCGCGCTACGACATCAGCAATCTCCTAACCGACGGCAAACCCAACACCAGTATTCTCGAAGCCATTCCCAAGAATGACAGCAAGAAGCTCGGACAATTGAAGGCCACATATGACCCGTACATTGGCCTCGAGGTCCCTGACTGGCAACCCCTGGCAGTCGAGCCTGGTGAACAGACCAGTTGCATGAAGGTGACCGGGAAGCTTCTCGATGAGGTGATGCAGGCCAACCCCAAAGGCTTCCGCATGTTCTCTCCTGACGAGCTCGAGAGCAATAAGCTGGATGCCATCCTCGACCACACCGGCCGCAACTTCCAATGGGACGAGTACTCCCGGGCCCAGGGTGGCCGTGTCATTGAGATCCTCTCGGAGCACTGCTGTCAGGGATTCATGCAGGGCTACACGCTAACCGGCCGTGTCGGTCTCTTTCCCAGCTACGAGTCTTTCCTGGGTATCGTGCACACAATGATGGTGCAGTATGCCAAGTTCAACAAGGTAGCTAAGCAGGTCAAGTGGCGCGGCGAGCTGGCCTCCATCAACTACATCGAGACGAGCACCTGGGCTCGACAGGAGCACAACGGCTTCTCCCACCAGAACCCCTCCTTCATTGGCGCGGTCCTTAATCTTAAGGCCGAGGCGGCCAGAGTAGGCCCCCAATCTACTGTCTCTTGCAGAACGCCACTAACATGGTCAGGTGTACCTCCCACCCGACGCAAACTGCTTCCTTACAACAGTCCACCACTGCCTTCAATCCAAAGACAAGGTCAACCTCGTCATCGGGTCCAAGCAGCCCACCGCAACCTACCTCTCCGCCTCCGCAGCCGCAGAGCACTGCCGCATCGGCGCCAGCACCTGGTCCTTCGCCTCCACCGACGGCGGCGCCAACCCAGACGTCGTCATCGTCGGTGTCGGCGTCGAAGTCACTTTCGAGGTCGTAAAGGCCGCCGAGCTCCTCCGCACCCTGGCCCCGGAGCTCCGCGTCCGCGTCGTCAACGTCACGGACCTGATGGTTCTCAAGGCGGAGGCTAAGCACCCACACGCGCTGACGCGGCAGATCTTCCAGGAGACCTTCACCGAGGACCGGGCCGTGTGCTTCAACTACCACGGGTACCCGACGGAGCTGCAGGGCTTGCTGTTCGGGCGGCCGGGCTTGCATCGGATGACGGTCGAGGGGTACCGCGAGGAGGGCAGCACGACGACGCCGTTTGACATGATGCTTGTGAATTGCGTGAGCCGGTATGACGTTGCCATCCGGGCATTGAAGGGCGGGGCCGAGGTGAGTGAGAAGGTGAAGGCGAGGTTGGACGGCGCGATTGGGGAGATTGAGGCGAAGGTGAGGGAGGTGAGGGAGTTTATCCAGGAGCATGGAAAAGGTGGGCGCACACGCTGCAAATGCATCGAGAATAATAGCTAACAATGATGGCAGATCCTGACGATCTTTACGACGCTCCCAAGTTCTGAGCGAGATTTACTTAATGGTAATAGATAATAGACGCAAACGCAAGACGTGAAGAATGACCGGACAGCCAGACAGACAAGCAGAAATATTGAATAGACAAAAATGCAAAAAGAAGTCGTCGGCCGACAGAGATGCTCGAGATGCCTCGTGGGTGAATCGAACACCCGATCTCCTCATTACTAGTGAGGCGCTATACCACTTAGCCAACAAGGCTTGCTTCCTGGGGCTGGAACTGGGTCTCATGTAGGCGAGCGGTGAGCAGAGCGGGAAATGGTGGCGTTCGATGGTGGGTTGAGGATGAATGAGTGGAATCACGCTGATGGGAAGTTTCATCACGACGTTTTTTTTGAGGCAGCGACGAACACTTTTGGGTCGTGCTAGGGTTTTCTGTTGGTGGTAACAATCAATCGGGTAGAGTTTGGCTGTGCAGGCCCATGCTGTGCCGGTCCAGAGGCTGCAACTGCGACAGTGAGTCAAGAGAGACAATCGCGACTCTTAAAATAAGACAAGTGAGATTTAAACTGAAAAAATAGAGCTTTTAATATTTTTCAATGAAATCATTTGAGAATCTTCTCATTAGATGTCAAGTTGAGTGAGATGTCATCTTTCCAGGCAGCACTCGCACCGAACCTCACTGAGTCTTCGTCTCACCGTGCTTCACATGGGCTGAGGCTTCCGCGGCAGTACCTCCTCCCTAACACGTCCCCCACATCAGCCACCAAGTCTCCCGCCCATTTTCACCACGACAGATACCGAGAAGGTATCCCTCCGCCCCACCCCCACCTCGAAATTTCCCCGTCGCAGAAAAAAAAAACCACATCACGACGAACCACCGAGATCCCCGCAGTGACAGACCGAACATCACAACCACCGCCAAGCGCCGCCCGCCGCAAAGAAGCGAAGCCCGTCCCTGTCTCCCCTTTCTCCTCCTCCCGTCCGGTCGCGCCCGCCCACGATGGTCTACTACTTCACCTCCACGGTCGTCGACCCCTCCGCCTTCATCTACGTCGGCAAGGACAAGTTTGAGAGTACGCCCCCCCTGTTCGCGGCGTGAGCTGGTCCACGACACCGCCACCGCCGGTAACAAAGACTGATGAGAGTCGCATGCGTATAGATGAGGAGCTGATCAAGTACGGCTGGGAGGAGGACGTCTGGTAACCCCCCCTCACCCCCCCCTCTCATCTCACTCACTAACCACCACCAGGGTAACCCACACCTCAACCCCCTCTCCTCTCACCTTCATCTAACCACCACCAGTTCCACGTCGACAAGCTCTCCTCCGCACACATCTACCTCCGCCTGCCCGACCCCCACCCGTCCACCACCCCCGCCATGACCTGGGACGCCATCCCAGAACCCCTCCTCACCGACCTCGCGCAGCTGACCAAGGCCAACTCCATCGAGGGCAACAAGAAGGACAACATCACCATCATCTACACGCCGTGGTCGAACCTCAAGAAGGACGGCTCCATGGCCGTCGGGCAGGTCTCCTTCAAGGACCCGCGGAAAGTGAAGCGCGTCCTCGTCGCGCAGCGCGAGAACCCCGTCGTCAACCGCCTCAACAAGACCAAGGTCGAGAAGAAGCCCGATCTGCAGCAGGAGCGCGAGGATCGGCTCAAGGAGCTGCGGAAGCGCGACCAGGCGGCGAGTCTGGTGCGGAAGAAGGAGGAGGCGAGGGTGATGCAGGAGAGGAAGGAGAAGAAGTGGCAGAAGGACCATGCGTATGATGACATCTTCTCCGAGGAGAATATGGAGGGCTCGAGTAACCAGAATCGTTCTGAGGATTGGGAGGATGATTTCATGTGAGGACGGGGCGAGATTTCCCGTTTCCGAATTCAATCAAGCCAGCATGTCTTTCAATGAAGTTCACCATGAGATTGCCAGAAGACATGCAAAGATTGACTATCATGTGCTTCATTATGCTATGCTACCCAGCTACTAATCGAAACGAAAGGGGGTATTTCAAAAAACGACGCGCCCCGCAAGTCAGCTACACATGCCGATCCCAACGCGACTCCGACTCCGTCCGATGCCCATAGACTCCATCCGTCTTGAAAGTTCATGATTGTCATCCGAAGCATACTTTTCGCCCTCATGCTGCTCCTGCTCCTTCTCCTTGTCCTGCTGCTGCCCCTTTTGCTTTTTGTTACCGCCCTTCTTGTCTCCGGGCGCCTTCACCAACACCGGCGCGTCGTCATCGTCGTCCTCCGAAACTTCATCCAAGTCATCATCATCTCTCGGGTCTAAAAAAGGCGACGAGGAGGGTTCCTCCGTGTCGCCGCCGTAGTCTTCCTCCTCTTCCTCGCCGTCGTCGCGAAGCTTCACGACAGCTTCGCCACCAGGCAGACCGACCGTCTTCGCCTCGAGCGTCTCGGCAATGTCGAGGAGGAGGACGTCCATGGGACAAATGTACGCCACGCGTTTCCGTCCGCTCCACGCCAGCACGTGTCCGCACACCCTCCCGTGAGCGCGCTCGACGACCCACGCGCCGCTGTCTCCGGGCACTCCCATGGCGAGCTTCTTGCTGCCGCCAGAGAGCTCCGCGGGCGTTGCGGAGGCCGCGCTACTGACTTGGTACGTGTGGCTCGGCGTGATGCGACCGGAGATCTTCACGCTCGTCAGGGCGGGCAGGATGAGGCCTGTCTGGAGACCGCTTGTGCGAGCCATGCACTGGACCTCCATGCCGGGGAGTGCAGACGTCGGCGCCACCGTTGTGGGGTGGAGGTCGAGGGCCTCGTGGGATGGTCGTTTCCCGGTAAGGAGGGATGACGGCTTGGTTCTGATCCTCGGGATGGTATTCTCATCAGGCTGTCGGTCGCCGTTGAATTCGAAAAGAGCCCAGTCTATCTCGTGAATGAGCCCGTTTTGCTCCCTGCGTCGGAGACCGCTAGACGCGTAAACCTCCCCAAGCGTGAAGCTATCCAGGTGATCCTCGTCCGCTGTCTCCTCGGAGGCGTAGAAATCGTCGTCGACATCGTCTCTAGCTGGCTGCGTAATGACATACCCATCGCCACAGCCCGGCTCAACGCCTGGAATGTCGCCGGGCTGGTCAAATTCCCCCTCCTCGTCGCTTTCTTCCTCGTCGGAGGCCTCGCTTGTGGCGTCCGTCTCCGAGTACGCTTCCGACTCGGAGTCAGAGAATTCGCATGCAAAGTCCTCGCCGCTGCTACTTTCGGACGACTCCCCGTACCAGTCGAATCGAACATCGTCAGAGGGCCGCGCCATGCTTCGATGGGTCGGGTCCTGGTCCTTGGCGTGCTTTGCCATTTCCACCGGATCATCCAGCATGTGGTGCACCGTCATTCCATAGGGCTTGTCGTCCACAACTACGAGACCGCCCAAGCTGACAGGTGGGAGGTGGCGATCGCCGACCCAAGCACCGATGCTGGCGCCGTTGGTGGGACGGTCCTGAAAGTCAGGATTGGCGGCTTTGACCTCGTCATCATCCTCGTCGTCGTTGGCGGCACTTCGCTTCACCTCGTCCGACTCCTTCCGCGACCTCAGCACCTGTCCCTTAGACACCTTCAAGCCGAATCCGGACTTTCCATCAAAGAGCTGGCCGAGTTTGCGGGTGAGAATAGACTTAACCTTGCTCACCGAAGTGCACACTACCAAAACTGTCGGTTGCGTCTCCTTAGGCGAGCATCCGATGGACTCGAGCGAGATTTCGACCGACTCCTCGCTATGCTTGCGGTAGAAGTGGCGCAGCGCCTGGTTGACCTGGGGCATCACAATGGTGTTCCACTTCTCGATGGCGTCAGCTGGCAAGGGGATCTGGGGGTACAGTCGGGTCTTGGGCGCCTTGGCAGGCTTGGAGTCGGCCGGCAGCTCGGCAGGCGCCGGTGTCGCGGCCGCCTCCTGGGCATCTCTCTTTGCGAGCTGACGCTTCTCTTCCTCGGCTGATGGATACGAGCGCGCAGGGCTGGGGTCGGGAATCGGGGTCTTGACGTCAGATGGGCGGCGCATCTCAGCTGGCGGGGGAACAGTCTTGGTGTCCTTGGACGGGCCGGAGATGCTTTGCCTCGGGGAGTCGGAGATGGGAGAAACAATCTTTTCGCCGAGATCCAAGCTGAGACGGTCGTCGAGAGCGCTGACGCTATCGAGGATGCAGCATGCCTCAAGGTAACGGCTCGCCTTGAACTGCACGATGGACAGAAGTTCCTCGCCAGTAACCTTTCCTTGGAGTTCCTGGTCAACTGCACCCCAGCACGTCTGGACGGCCTTCATGTACTGAGTTCCACAGCGAATGGCAAGCTGCTCCAAGACTCTCTCCGGAATTGGCTGAGATGGATCGGGTACAAGATTCTCGAGCTTCGTCCACAAACCGACGGACAACAAGATCATGGCGAGAGAGTACAGGTCAAGAATGCGGGAGTCGGTCTTGTCATTGATTGGGGATGCGGGAGTAGTCCTGGGGTCGAGGGGATGACGGAAAAGAGGAGCAGATGGCGATGATGGTTCTTGGTCCGGGGGCGCATCGGGGAAGAGATCAAAAGACGAGATCATGGGACGGCGTACATCCACCTCGCCAACGCCAGTCGTCAAGTCGGGCGTTGCCGTGTTGCAAAAGGAGACATTCTTGTCAATAAGGCTGCCGTGGGTGATGCCGCGGGCGTGTAAATCGAAAACGGTGTTAGCTAGGTTGTGAGCGAGGCGGAACTTGGCCTCCAATGTGGGCTCAAATCCAGGGCGTGAGAGAAGATCGCCCAGCGTGCAAATGTTGTAAAGGGGTGTCTGTGTGAAGTTTTCGAATGAGACGGCATTGAAGCTCGGGGGGAAGTGGTAGACGAGTCCAAGCCGTGAGTGCTCCAAGTCCTCAAAGTAGCCAAGCAGCCTCGGCAGCCCAATCCAGGCGCCGGGTGCTCTCTGGGATTCCTGCTGCAAACCCGATGACAGCTTCTCAAAACGCGACATTGGAGGCATGATTCCCGTGACTGAGTAGATGGAGTCGAAAGCGGCGTACTCCAGTAGCAACGGCGCGAATGGTTGGCGGCCAATGTGCTGGGCCAGATCTGACCAGGCTTGCTTGGTCATGAAGACGATATCTCGCGGCGGCTGATTCGCTCTGGACTCGGTCATAGGCTCAGCCTGTGAAGAGCGGATATCCTGTAATGTCGAGGGGTCAATCTGCTGGGGTGTCTGGATGCGTGTCGACTCGAATTGCTTGTTCTCGTCGATGGCGGCCAGGGGCCGTTGGAGCCTTGAGCGAGAGCCGGAAGTCATTACCGCAGAGGCGCGGGTTCTAGAAAGATCGCACAGAGTGTCGATGGACTGAGTGAGTTCTGTGATAGCCTCGGCAAAGCGAGCCTTGTCCCAGACTACAAAGGGGGTCTTGAAATCACCCCTTGACTTTTCAGAAGCACCGCCTGTCTGCTTGTTGTAGGCCTTCCACAAAGCATCCAGCTCGGCCAAGCTCTCGCCGACAGTGGACATGACGCTGTGGACGATCTCGCTGATGCCAGCCTTTGAGAGCGAGGTGTCAATCTCGGAAGACTGGTTCGGATCTGACCATTCCAAGCCCCAGCTCACGAAGCGGTCTTTTTGGATGCGCAGCCTGCGGAAGAGGATCTTGACCTCGGGGTCCTCGGCATGCTGGATGGGCTCCTTGACGAAGTCGGAGGACTTTTTTGTGTCGTTATACAGACGGCTGAGGCGCCGCTGCATAGGCTGCTGAAAGCCGCCCTGGAAACCGATGCCCTCCATGATGGCGGTTGAAACGGGATGACGGGCAGCAAAGAGGGATGCCCCTCACGTGGGGCGGGGTGAGAGACTTTTGTCGATTAGGTGAGTGAGTGAGTGAGATGAGAGTCTGCTAGATGAGATGAATATGCCTCTTCAGTGCCGCCTCGGATATGACATCATCAAGTCGATGCCACAATTGATGGTGAGGCTGAAGTGGCCTTGGTGATGATGAGACGTCGAAGTCGGGGATCGGGACGGTGTGAAGAGTCGGATGCGGGTCGGCTGAGTCGCGCGCGGCGGGGTTACTTTTGTTGGTTGGCGACTGAGAGTGTGACTGCAACTGTGACTGAGGTGCTGCTGCTGCGACCGAGGGGTACGTATTTTGCGCGTAAAGTGATTACGCGGCGGGGATGCGATTTGGGTGAGGCTGAGCTGCGACTATTGCAACGACCTAAAATAACCGGCGCGTGTGTAAAGTGATTATTGGAATTATCTTATTGAAGCTCTTGTTCGTCTCGTCAAGTCCGTCGTAAATAGAAATGGTCCAAGTCAATGGAGGATGGGAGAGAAGAGAAATGAAGAAGAGGTGGTGGTGGTGTCGAAGTTGAAGTCGCGGGACCCTAGGAGGTGATGAATGACGGGAGCCAACAAGCAAGGCAGGCACCAGGCGTCTCCAGGTCTCCGGGAGCCGTCGCAGCGGGTAGCTAAGAAGGAATCAGATTATTTCGGTGCCTACGAGACGGATGGTCTTTTACCCTTTTCCCACGCGGGCTGAGAGCCGCAGGTTGCAGGTCCAAGATCCAAGGGCCAGGGAGTGACTGACTTGGGTGCTCCAGTGAGGTACACTAGTACACTACCTAGGGAGTACAGGGTAAGGACTAGAGACGGCTCCGCCGCCAGAATGCACCGACAGGGACGAGAAGGAAGACCGGGCGGCCCAAGTGGCAGATTGTGGCTTCGATGGTGTCCGCAGAATGCGAGCGAGCGAGGTGTTGAGCGAGTGTCAATCCGAGTCTTTCGAGGTGCAGTGAAATGCTGCTGCCTGGAGGACCTCCTCTGAAAGCCGCTGTCTGGGGAGGGACGCCTCTCGATTGGACTCGCTTAGCCTCGCCAAATGCTCTAGTTTCGGTCCCGACCCGCATATTTCCTGCCGCTAGCTCCAAAACAAGGTGCTGATTGGCTTGTGGTAATTCTGGAGCCTGGAGGGTGGGTCCCTCGGGTCAACCACTCTGGGATGTTGCCATGTCCGCCCGGGTTGCCCGTGGCCAGTGCTTTCCCTTTGGAGTCTTTGGAGACCTCAATCATCGTGTACAGCGTATTGTTGGCAGGCGCTGAGGAGCGTCTCTTGCCTCATTTCTCATCAAAAGTGAACCTGGTCTTGCTGAATTCGTCTTGGTCGTTATCGCCTCCAGCAGGCTCCTTCTTTCCATTATGGATACAGATACGGATACCTACTCAGGTAGGCAGGTAGACCCTGTATCCCTCACGTGCCTTGCTTGATGCCTCCTTCTACGTATCCCGGCTAGCCAACAGCCACCGTCTGGGCAGTCAAATCATGAATGCCACTCAGCTGTCCAGATTCCCATCTACACGACGCCATCAGTTCAGCTTATCTTCTCCATTCTCGTGATATTATGCACTCTCGGCTCTGCCTAATTACCATTCTCCCTTATATCAGCACCATCCACCATCGTCGTGTCTGATACGAGATCAGCACGCCCATCTTCGTGAACCCCCAGATACCCACATTCGCGGTGCCCGACATTGGCTTCCAGCAGTAATCGTCCCTGAGTAAGCTGAGGCTCTCTCTAGCGTCGATACCCTTGCTGAGACTCCATCCCATTCGGCATGGCAACAGCGGACCGTCTGCTCGCTTCAAAGTACGGTGCATACTTCCATAATCACGGAGCCCATGTCCGCGCTGGTCAATGGCATCACTTTCCGCCTCTGTTCCGCCTGCCTGCGGGCCGCCCACACTGGCAACCTCCTCCAGATCTTGGCAGAGATCCCACAATACTCCAAAGTTCCTTTTCCAAAACACCCCCAGCGCAAATCCTCCCCTACGCCATGATCCAGTAAGCACCAGTCGACTCGAATTCCCCAGTCCGTCTCCGCTCTTTGCCCTCTATTAATGGCAATCCATCCTTTCAGATCTTTTGCATTTGGGACTTTGGAGTTCCCCTTACGGCCACCACACAAAGTCCAAAACAAAAGAAGGAGAGACACAGGCAGCCACAGCTGTGGTCCCCTCGGACTCTGTCGCAGAAAGCTCCAGTTATTGTGGCACTTCGGGCACGACCACATGGCGTCGTGCTCCTAGTAACCACCCCACGCCTACCTTCACTGGCGTCCTTTTTTATCTCGGTGCCTAAACACTAAACCTCACAGACTGGAGCCACCCACTTCGTCTCCGACACACCTACACCACCACACCGCGGCTCCCGGCAGCCTTCGTTTCTCCATTCAGGAAAAGAGCCCCATGGACATGACATGCTTCAAAGCAAGGTTCAATCTGTCAAAGTGGTTCCCGGTACTTATTTGCAAAAGCTCCCTCTCTGTCACCAGGGACAAGTGGACTGTGGATCGCGCAATTTTGGTCTCAAGATTGCCAAGTTCTCTTGATAATCACCCCTGACGATGGAGAGATCTCTGTTGTCCCGCCGTTTGATTTACTCCCTTCAATACTGGGGCGTCGAGCATCGCAGCCAGCTTCTACGAAAAGAACTTTGGGTGACCTTGACTCTGAATAGAGGCATCTGACGGTGAGCACGTCAGCACTCTGAGTCAAAATCACCCCCTTTTCCCTCTCCATCGTGGCACTCCTCGCAGAAAAGACATCACCTGGGTCTCGCTGTAATTCTGCTGCCTGCTCGGCCTCCAGAGACGGTAGCCACCTCTGCGAGTCGTGATGCGAGCAGACGAATCACTCTGCTCCTTTCGGCCCCCCATCAGACGTGATTAATGCCAGAGGTCCAAATCGCATCATGCTCTGCCAAAAAGCCACATTTGCAATGATTGATCCAATATGCCATCCCACATGCACCACCTTGAATCACTCATTGAAGCCCGACAGTACCCTCGTACACCACCCTGAATCACTCATCTAGCTGCCGGACAATGCGGATCAGCAGCTCCATCACGAAGCTCCATCACGATGGCCCCCAGCTCGCGATGATTGACAGCGAAAGCAAAATGTGATTCGTATTTGCTTCGCCAACAGCTTCAAATCACTACTCCCTCAAAGCATACTCCACGGGGAGTTTCCTCCCGAATCCTCCCGCTTCTAATCCCGCCCCAGGAGCCGCTGCCTCCGCGGGTTCCAAGCTGACAATCTCGCTGCCTTGGATGGATTGACGTTTTGTCACATTCCCCTGATCAGGGATGGCGATGGTTACCACCTAGAACATGCCCCGTGATACCAGAAGCAGAAATGCTGCCGCGGAAGGGGTCTAGCCACATCTCTGCTCGTGACTGCCGTAGGCGCCTTCTTCACAACATCTTACTATCATCCTCGGGTTCGAACAAGGCGATCGTATTCGATGCTTGTGTCCCCGGGAACCCCCCACAGACTAGGCGGCCGACAAAAAACGGACCTCATGTATCTACCGGTGGATTAATCACCGAACCCAGCCGAAAAGATACAGGTCGTATCTGCGGATGCAGGCCACTGTATCGAGGTTTCGGGCCGATGCTCTCTTTTCCGAATCTGGACTCCACATCTCTCTCTCCTTGCAAGATGGTATGGCAGGAGTCCGGATAAGCCTCCGTGTTAGGACTTCTGCCGGCCTCGAGATGACAAGGTTGTGAAGGCATGAATTGAAGTACGTAAGAATGGGTCAAGACCGGAAAATAATCCAGTGAAGACTGCTGCCGCCTTCTAGAGAGACCTTAGTCAGCTGGTGCTAGCGCTGGTGTCGGAAAAAAGGGGTCGCGGAACTTTCGTGACAGTGATCGTGGTCAATGTCGGTGGTGTCTTGCTGTTTCAGTGAGGGTATATGTACTGGGAGATCATGCATCACGAACTCAGATTCTGGGAAGCAAATTGTTCCTATTATCAGCAAACGTCAAGCAGGCGGACTAGTTTTATTTCCAAACTGGACAAAGACATAGGCTCTAACATTCCACCTATAGAAACTACCAACCCCTTATAGACAGAGCCTATGCCTTGGTGGACATGAACTAAAATGCTGTGATATTATGCTTTCTTGGTGTATTTAGATCCTTCTTGCCTTTTTTTCTTTCTTTCTTATATCAAGCCGCCTGCGGACACATTACCTTGACTGCCATATGAGTTTGATGGGTGGTGATGGTATTCAATCGCCGGCACGTCCTTGCATAAGTAGGGCAAAGGACGTTCACGTCGAGCTAAGTACATTGATCGTCCCTCTCCTTTCATAGGAAACAAAACATCAAAAGAAATTCAACATTGTCAAAGGGTTTTCTTTTTCGAAAGAAAAAAGAAGATATAAAAAATGTCTTTCCTGTAGTCCTGTAATGTATATGTAGATGTAGACCGCTGAGCGAGATTGTTACTACGTAGTCATAAGAGTCTGACGAGGAAACATATAAGGCCCAGAATGGCTCACAGAGAAACATCCATAGCTACTTGTGGGGTATTAGGCGACTATAGCATCTAGCTTGCGAAACCAGTATTCCAGCTGACTATCATCCTCCTGCCTGTTCTCTTCTTCAACTCTTAATGTTATACCCAGTCTTTCGGCGCCTTGAACCTCCTCTTCAAGAAGTGGTCGGTCTTGGATTTCCTGGAGAACCTGCCTCATTCGGTTGATCCAGTATGATTGAAAGAACATCGCTAGAGTGCAGTCCATCTCACCGATTTTGCTTTCGAACTCAACAAGTAAACTCTCGAGGAGCGCAAGCTCATTGCTATCCTCTTCACGAATTTCTTCTGCCTCGTCTTCTTCGCAAACCCTGACTTCCCACTTAAAATCGTTGTCCTTGGTACGCTCCCAGGAGCAGCAGCAAGTGTGACGGATCGGAAGGGCCATGAAAGTGCACACTCGCAGAATAATTGATCTGTCGTCTTGCGAAAGTGTCCAGTCTTCTTCGAGATCTGTACATAGCCCGAATAGTGTGCCACCATTCTCTTTCAGTGACGCTTGTGTTATTTGGTCGACTAACGAGTCTCCCAGCGCCGCCCTCCACATCACTGCGTATGGGTGGCAGCCGTCTTTTGAACAACCGCATTTGCATGCGTCCAGAGACGCAGACTTGGAAACGTGACTTCTGAGTGACTTGATCAAGCTGGAGTTGTGTCCGATAGATAGATCTGATGACAATATGAAGTTCATGGGGCAAAACAACATATGCGCTGTGGTAAACCCAGCAGGTCTACCGGGTATTTCGGTCGTCAAGTTTGCGCCATGTTCTACCAGCCATTCCGAGTAGTCTAAGCGGTTTCTGATATGAGCTAATGGAACCAAGCCATCGGAATTTGGAACGTCGACTTCCGTGAAACCTCGAGAATAGAATGCGTCCGGTATCCTAAGTCCCATTGTGGAACCCATCCAATGGCGATGATATACGGTTCCGGAGGAGCGAAGTTCTGCGTCAACCATCTCTGTGCGCAGACTTGGATGTACACATATCCCTTTGTCGTCAAGCGCCTTCAAAACGTCACCTGTGTGTCTGTCAAGAACATTGTTTCCTTGGAGGCCGAAACAGTCAATTTCTGTCGGCTTCAAATGATGCAGTCCCAGTGCCCTCAGCTCCTGTCGCCGGCCTGCAAGTTCATCGATGACCATCTCTCTTGCTTTGACAGATGCCAATCTTAATGAGTAAAGCCATAGTGCTCCTTGGGTAGTCCTCGCCAAACACTCGCTGTCAGTTTGCAAAAGGATGCTCACTGGTTCTCCACAGGGACACGATTCCACGCACCTGCTATACAACGGGCCGATGCAGTTATCCGCACTCCACTGTAGAGCGCATTCGAGCGCGGAGGTCACTGAGCCTTTGTCGTGAGAATGAAGAATCGACTTGCCGTATTGACTCAAAACGATCTTCAAGCCTTCGGGCCATCCGATGAGATGGTACAAGGATGGAAAGCCGAATGCGTCGGGTTCAGACAAGTTCAGAAACACTTGTTTATCCAAAGTTTCTAGCAACCTTGACTTATCACGGAATAGGATAGCTTTTAGAGGATGGTCGCAATATGCTTTGGAATCTTAGTATTGGCTCTCTGATAATTACGCGCGGTGGTCCCTTACCTTGAGTTGCCGTGATGGAATTCTTAATCCATATTTGATTAAACCTAACGAGGCCGGCAACCTGTATCACAGGCCATGACACATCAAATATAAAGGGGCCGTCGTGAGGCCGGAGAGTGTCGAGTGTTTGGACCTTTCGTAGATCATCCTGACGGCCGTAGAACCATTCTCTTTGAGCAACATGAAATGCATATCTGGATATTTATGAGCATTGCACATGGAAGATCCCATCAGGTGTGGGTGTGGAACTCACTGATCGCTTTGGTTCGGACGGTCTCTTGGGACGCCAACGGCAAGAAGGAATTCGACAAGTTCGTGCTGGTGATTTATCCATGCTCCCCGGTATGAGTTGCATGCTGCATGCAGCAACGTGTTGCCTCTCGTATTAGTTTCGAACGGCGAGGAGGTTCTAGACGTGAAAACTGTCTTCAGAGTGTGAATACCTCGCTCGAAGATCTTGGCATGCTCTTTTTCAGTCCATGCCACGTTGAAGGCCTTCAACAAAACATCCACAACCTGGAACGCGGGGCTGCTTTCACGCAACGGAAAACATGTGAATGAAGGAGACATTCCAAATCCACCGGCACCAGTAGTGATGCATAGCGAAACATTGACGGCTGCCGAAACCAGTCCTCGGAACGCTCTGAACGTGAGACCAGCAGACCAAGTGTTGCTTTCATGTATGTTAAAGACAGCAAAAGGGCATCCATCGACGTGTGTCCTTTTTATGACTGCCTCTTTCGCAAAGCACACGGGTCCGAATGATCGCTTCTGTCGGCGTAGGATACGCCGCGGATTGCAAGTGCACCGGAACTGTGACCGTATATCCACCTCTTGGCAGAGAGGCTCAGTTGTGACAGTTCCTGATGAGGCCAGAGAAGGTCCGTCCGTCCGGTTTATGATTTCTAGGTTGGTCATGTTGTCGCAGATGGCCTTCAGTGCACTCGGTTTCGAAACCATGTTTCTCAATGTGCCCGTGGCGGTTGGAGACATCAGATCAGCCATCAACGTCTTCAACTCCATCACGTCTTGCTTGGTCGCATAATCTGGTAGACGAGCCAGTGAGGCGTTCTCGTCAATCTTTCTCTCGATTGAGAGCATGGTAAGCTCGGATCTTGACACCGTCCGGACAACTTGCTCGAAGGAGTTTTTCATCTCGAGCGATGCCAGTGAGGCGTTCTCGTCAATCTTTTTCTCGATTTCGAGCGCCGTAACGTTGGATCTTGATACCGTCTGGAGAACTTGATCTAAGGAGTTTTTCGTCTCCAGTGATGCTTCGCTAAACCGAGTGAGTACTTCGTCATCAGATCCATCATACAATGCTTACAGTTCGAATACTTGAAGGGCTGCCTGAAGGGCCTTGATGACGACGTCGAGCCGAGTCACAAGTCGATCCAAACGATCCCTACGAAAGGGGTACAGGAGCCTCTTCTTCTGGATCTTCATTATGTTACTGGCGGATTTGTCGGTACCGGTAACGTCTTCGATGTGAATCTTATTAATGAACTCCTCAAAATGTAGCAACTCGGCTTTAGCTGATGCCATGGATTCCTGGAGCGGTGCAGAGCAGATGCCAGACGCCTGACGACGGTTGTGGAGTGCTTCGATCTGCGCGACGAGAGTTTCCAATGATTTCTGATGACGTATGGTGGATTCTATCTCTTCCCTGCGGCATTGCAGGCCGTCGATGTAGACGCTGAGACCTGAACACACCTGCAGCCCCAGAGAGACCACGCCCACGACTGTCCCCAGAACTTCCGCCATTGTATGTTTGCGGCCGTTCGCAAGGCCGGTGAATGATTCCCGTGTGACAAATATGGCAGAAACATGCAGCGTGAGGGGAGAAAGAAGAGTTTATCGGAAAAGAGCGCATACGTCAGATGGCGAATCCGTAAGAGTGCCCGCCTTATTCAGTCAAGATCAGGCTGACGAGTAGGGTTCGCGAACGTGTTCACGGGGCTTATCCATGGGGAGCACAGCCTACATGCATATGCAAAGGCGATTCTTTCTCATCCCATTAGTGTAAACGAAGGCTCTCTATTCGCCTGCGAACTTGCAGAACGCCTTGCCAAGTCGAGAACCCTCCAAAATGAGGCATCGCGTCGGAGAACGGCGGCGCGCATGCTGTTAGATAAGCAGCGCCGCCGCAAGTGCAAGCATATCAATCATCAGAACAAGTTAATCAACAAAGTTAACGCTGTGGTCACCACCTAAGTAAGCATATCTATATCCCTTAATCGAACAGGCTAAATTTCCTGTTTCTGCGCGGCTATCCTGTGTACTTAATTAACCCTATCGAAGACGACAGTAACAGCAGCGACGACGACGACGACGATAATGACTGCGACGACAGAAGCGATGATGATGTTAAGCTAGAGTATAGCCACAGGAAAGGTAGTCGCTCTAGAACAGGAAAATATGCAGTGTGAAAAAGGTGACGAGAATCAGTGAGAAACATGTGGTTGGCCTGCCTGGTCAAAATGGAACTTATCCTGAGCGTATCAGAATCCAAACTTGCGGAAGCACCTCAAGTCCGCACGCGACACCTGGCTGTTACTACTCGAAGCATGGCAAGGCCGATCACGAAACACCTCACATAGCACTCACTTCATCCCAGTCCGAGTGCGAAAACTAAAATATTTTGCTTGACCCATCCTGTACATGTACAGACATAACACATAACCATACAGAAAGCGGAAAAAACTTGAACAGAACTGGGCCAGCCGATCACTGTATTCCCAAAGAGACATGACTATTTCCCAACTAAACGCCACCTCGATGCCCTCAGAACTCACCAGCGCTGCCCTGCTTTCCTCCCCTGCTGTAGACACGCTAACAAATAAGGACTCGGTTGCTCATCGACTCGGTATTATCGGGCTGGAAGAAACAATCTTGACGGCTTCTACTGGGACTAGACTGTGAACCTGGCGAGCAGGTGGACATAGAAATCAAGACTTGTCGGCCCCGATGCTTTGAGGCGCGAGGGTATCTGGTACATAAAAGAGTGTGACGCTGCCGACCGTGAGGACCTGCAGCAAGTACTTCGTGTGCTATTACTCATGCAATCGTGTTTTTCGTAGTAGGGTGAGCTGAGACTTTACAACTCATCACGGACGTGCTGAACGGTCTCCTTGACGGCATCCGTAACAGCTGAAGCGGCAGAGGAAAGAGTAGCAGAGGCCGCGCTGGCGAAGCTGGCAGCCTGGGCAGCCTGGGTGGCGTACGCAGCTTGCAAGCGCGCGAGAACGCTCTCCGAGAAGGTGGGCTCCTTGCCGACGAGTAACTCAGAGATGAGCTTGTTGACGTCCTCGTATTGCTTAGCCACTGCGGCAGTGGCCTGAGCGGCGTACTCTCCGGCACCGCTGTAGACGTTGTCGTACCAGGCCGTCGGCGTGGGCTTGCCGTAGATCTGGATGCTGACTTGGCTGACGACGGCTTCCCAGGAATCCGTGACGCCCTTCTCAATCGCCTGCGCAGCATCCACGACTTCCTGGATGCCTGCAGAGACAGAATCACTGACGATGGACGCCGCAGCTCCAAACCCGTCGCTAACAGCTGAGGCCACGGCGATGGCTTCCTTCTGGGCGCCAGATGCAACAGCGTCGGCCGAGCGAGTAGCAACGGATGCGACAGACGAGGCAGTGCCGGCAACATCGGTAGGTGTACCAGTAGGAGTGGCGTGGCTCAGAGCAGACCCGGCCGCGGCCAAGAACTCGGAGTATCGAGCGTGCGCAACGCCGAGGCCGGCGTAGTAGTTGTACTTGGCTTGCTCAAGGAGTTTCTCGACAGTAGAGGTAGGGGTCGCGGTAGCAAGGCCGAGCGCAATCTTGGCACTCTCGTACTGTTGCTCAGCCCAAAGGCGTCCCTCGTTCAGACGCTGAGAGGCAAGGGCCTCAACGCTAGCCCAGTCGTACGAAGGAGTGACCTTGGCGGTAGGAGTTCCGTAGATGCCCTTGGACGCGGCCTTGACGGCCTCATCAAAGCGAGAGCTGGCAGATGCCATGGCAGCAGCGTAAACACCAGAGGCCGAGGAAAGGACCTTCTCTTGTGCAGGCTTGGGAGTGCCGTAGATCTTGGCGGATACAGCAGCCTTGGCGGAGGAGTACTGCTCAGAAGCCTGAGAGACGGCGTTGGAGTAGGCCTCCTGAGCCCGAGAAGAGATGCTCTCAGCATCCACATCCTCATCCAGGATGGGGCCCTTGCTTGAAACAGACTGGGCCATGGCACCGAGGAAAGCAGGCTTGACTGATTCGGTCTCGGCGGTGACGGGCTTGTCTTCGACAGATTCGGGGATAATCTCCTCCTCGAGCTTCTTTCCCGGAACTGCCTCGTCTTCGTCGCCAGCAGGCGACACACCAGAGCCGTCGACGATGATGGTTTGGTCCTCGCCCGGGAGCACAGTGGAAGCAAGATCGGGGTGAGACTCAGTGCTGGACGAGCTGGAGGCTACGACACTGGATGCCTCACTGGAGACCTCGCTGGCAGCGCTGCTGATGGACTCAGATGCGGCAGATGTGGCACTGCTGATATTCTCGCTGACGGAGCTGGCCGCACTGCTGACGGAGCTGGCCGCACCACCGGAACCGAGGTCACTGGCGGGGGATTCGTCCTCAATCACACTGGCGGCAGACTCGAGGGGGTCCTCTTCAGGGGCCGATGTAGCAGAAGATGCGGCAGCGGCGGCCTCTCCAGCACGGCGCTCTGCCTCCTCGGCAGCAAGACGAGTGGCCTCGCTGTCGAAGTTGTCGGACGTGTCACGGGCGGCGAGCTTCCAGAGACCGACCTGCTTCAGCCTAGCAAGTTCCTGGGCGGCAGACTGGGCGACCGCCATGCCAGAGTCTTCAACCTCATTGGATGCCTCACGAGCTTCCTCGAGGCCAGGGTGAGAGATGATCAGCTTCTTCAAGTCACTCATCCAGTCGGCAAAGCGGTCCTTCAACTCGTGGAACTTGGCCCAGTCCTTGTATGTGATGCCGTCCATCCACGCCCACTTCATTCCAATCTTCTGGAGTGCCAGATCTCTAATGCTGTCGAGAATCTTGAAATGGCTGTCGGCGGCTTCGGTGACAGCGGCCTCGATCTCAGCCTCGTAATCGTCCTTCCACGAGCGGATCTTTTGGGCCTTCTCCTTGATAGCAAGCCCAGCCTTTCGTACGGCAACAGCCAGGTCGTCTTGGGCCGCTACAGGCGCGTCAACGGACTTGTGGACGATCTTGATAATTTGCTTTTGCAGAGTAGCAACCTCGGCCTTTGCAGTCTCCTGTAGCTCAGTGACAAGTGCCTTGCCCTTGATTTGCGCGTTGTCCTTGATGGCGCGCTGGGAAATCGCCTCAACCTGGTCTTCGAGTTCTCTGGCGCCCTCATCGGCGGCCTTGGCGAACTTGTCCTGCCAGCTGCGGAGGTCCTCCTCAACGGTCTCGCGGGCGGTCTTGCGGATGTCGGACTCGCCCTCGGAAGCGGGGGGTGCAATAACCTGCTGGGCCTTGTCTTCGGCAGCCTTCACGACTTCCTCTGCTACTTGGGATGCATCAGGGATAGGTGTGCTCTCGACCTTGGTGGAGATCTTCTGGCTGGCAACCGAGGATGCCGAGGACGCGGATGACGAGACGGAAGAGATGGGCTTTGTGAAAGAGGAAGCCTGGGCGGTGGCACTGGTAGTTGGTCAGCATTTCCCTATTCATCTCTCTATGTGCTTCCGATTCTTACCTCTCAGAGACATTCTCGAGCGACCCCTTGGTCTTGTTCTTATAGCGACCAAGACGCTGTCCGATCCTAGCCAGCTGGGGCTCGACGTTCTCAACGTACAGCACGCGGACCTGGGGCCAAACGGTGGCGTCGAGGAAGAGATAGGTCTTGTTCCATGCCCAGTAGGCAGTGGGGATTGCGGTCTCGGTGGTGAACTGGGACGCCACATCGTAACCCTGGGCGGCGTACGGCTCGACGAACTTGTACGAGGGGAGAAGAACATCGTGGTAGGTCTGCAGGGCGTTGGTGCGCGCAATGTCGTAGTACGGCCCTACGGCAGCGGACGCCTTGGCGACATGAGGAGCGATGGTCTGGTCGTACTTATCCTGGGCTTGCTTCTGGTAGACAGCCAGCTGAGGCTGGATGTTCTTGTCCCACTGGGCCTGTCCGTAGGCCTGGGCCTGCAGGACGCGGGGAGCACCATGCTTGGAGATGTAGGCCTTGGCCGGGACGAGGGCGCGCTCGTTCGCGATGTTGTAGTAGGGAGTCGCCTTCTCGATGTAGGGAGCGGCGTAGGTCTCGTAGTAGGGCTCGAGGTGGGGAGATACGGCGTGTTTCAGTTGGAAGTAAGGCTTGCAAATCTTGGGGGAGGTCTCGTCACAGGCGTCGAGAGTCGCGGGGCAGCGGAAGAGGATTGAGATGATGGAATACCAAGTCAGGATCCTATCGCAGGCAAGAGTCAGTTGAGAATTGAGGCTCTGGCGATGCTCCATCCAGCTGCAGGATCACCATGACGACAGCGGGGACAAGTGCACAAACAAATGCACGAGGTGGCTACATACCTAGCAGCAATGCTGAAAGAGCGACCGATAAAGGTCTTGCCCTGCTTTGGGGGAGTTCTCCTCTTGACAACAGCGTGACCATTCATCTTGCCGTTTATCTTGCCATTCGGGGCTTTGGGAAAGCCGTTGGAGTAGCTGGAAGCCTCCATGGTGGAGGAAGTGTGGTCTGGAAAACCAGGCGGCTCGCACGGGCTCGGGGGCACAGGCGCAGGCGTGACGTGATCCGAATTTGCGACTCGTGCTTTTGCTTTGGGTCTGCAGCTGGGAGGCAGTCAAAGGCACGCGTCTGGGGTGGTGCAGTCCTCAAAGCTGCATAAGAAAACAGAATATTAGCAGATGTTTGGAGGATGAGGAAAAATTCTAGGTCAAGATGAAGTTGAGGGTGAGGATGAGGTCGAGGCAAGGGGAAGAAAAAAAGAAAAAAAGGAAAAAAAGATAAGGCCCGGTTGTGCCGTGACAGGAGCTCTGACGATTTTCAGATGTCCCCCCAGTCCTCAGTCCTTCGCCATGGGCTAGACTCAGAACAAGATGACGGGAGCTTGCAGTTCGCCTCGGGGGGCAGCCAGGAGCTGCGTTTGCTGAAGCTGCAGGGGTTGCTTCTGTCGCTGGACCACAGGCAGAGCCACTCGACTCGGGGAAGGGAACCTGAAGGGTCCGTTTGGGAGGGGTTCTTGGGGTGGCTCTTGGAGTTCAGAGGCTGGACTGTGGAGCTAGGAGCTCATGATCTACCTTCAGAATGGCGATAGTTTTGCTTCAGGACGCCAGGAACGGACGGCGGACGGAGAACGGCAGCGGGGGGCCTGCTTGCGGTGGTTTGTGGAAAGAAAACACGAGAAACTCTCAGTGATCTGGTGATGAAGAGGGAAGAAAACACGAAAAGTGCAGACCGTGATGCAGAGAAAGGTGTCGGTAGCTTCCTGTTGTTGCACCTTGTCTTCTTCCTTCCCTCCTTCTGCCTTAGCTCCTGCTGTTGACCTCACTCACCTTCCCCAGGCGCGCCTCCTTCCCATTTTTCTGGGCCAAGTTTCCCGGCTTTTCTGCCTGCTGCGACCTGCCGCCCCCAGCATCACAGCTCCTCAGAGTGACGCACGGATCATTTGGAAGTAGTTGCTTGGTGCAATGCCAGTATAAACGGTACCTCTTGGCAGCTGGCTTACATAAGTGAGACGTTGCGCTTTAGCGCCCTCCTTAGCCTGCTGGGCCGTCTGAGCAGCGCTGAACGACAATGTCTCACCAACGTCATCGGCTTCAAGCTTGTCTGTCCCTCGCTCTGCCATCCCACCATCCACCATCAACCATCCCACCATCCAGCCATGCTCGACCAACCACGCCTCGCCATCGAGATCAGTTATGTCTGTATCACTCTCGGATTGACGCGTGCCCCCGTCCGTCTCTCGCACTCGTCCAGTCCGCTCCTTCGTTCATGATGCATGTCGCCAGCGTTCTCCCGGCCACCGCCCTCACTTCCATGCGCGTTGCCATCCATCCCATGTCGTCGCAATATCTCCGCATCGACCGAGACCGTTCAACCCTGTTGAGGGAGGCACGGACGGGTCTGGATGATTGGCAGAATGGCCAGGAAACGAGCCACAAGCTCCCCGAAACACTCAACCTGCTCGGACGAGGGGTCCAGCCAAGTGGGCCTCGACGACGTCCTAGTGATGCAGCATTGCATCGTTTGGCATGCAAGTGTGGCTCACCAGCAAACCAGCTAGCTGGACCTCGGGGCATGCAGCCGACGCCATGCCTGTGGTCTTCTTGGTCGGCATGAACATCTGGACCGGCCCATGTGATGACGATACCTATTGCTTTTGTTGATGTTGGCCCCTGGATGTCTGCCGATGGGAGCATGGCCAAAGCATGTTGCTGACGCACTGAGGAGCGACAAGATCGGATTAACAATCTTCAATGCTTCTTGTGCTCGTGCTTGAAGTAGGATGGCACGACGGGAGCTGGGCTTGACATGTGCACCGCCTGTCAAACCAGTAGCTAACCGTTGTGGGCTCTGTACTCTGACTGCATCTCAGTGACAGAGTCAACTTGGCCCTTGGTACATTCATCACCATCGTGGACGATGCCTTTTGAAGATCAAGCACATCCGCCATGTGTTGATAGAAGCGGCTGCCAGCTGGTTGGAGCTGCCACCAAGCTCCTGCAGGCGCCCGCCACCTGGCGCGTATACCACGCTAACACGTTTGTAGCTATCAGTAACGGCCCTCAAGCGTTGTTAAGATGATTGAATGGCTCTCAAGCCAGGAGGAATAGCTAATTCAAGAACGATGGCTCAAAGTGAATGGCCTCCTTCCATGGTGCCGCAAAGAAACTATCCTGAGTGCAACAAGCCTAGGTGTAACTCTTGCTGAATGCAGTCCTCAAAAGCAGTAGACGTAGAATTCCTGGCGAAAGAATGGCAATGAAAAAAAAGGTACGGTTTGTTCCGATCAACCTTTAAAATATCATGAAGATACTCTTTCGAGGTAACATATGGGGATGGACGAACTACTACCTCGACGTTGCGACTGGTAGATAGAGAACATTTGGAAGTACACCTCAAGCACAACTGTCATGTGCTGCTCGCCAAGCGTGGTACCGGAGCGGAGCTTCCATACCTCCGAACCCTGAAGTGGGGCCTATCCAATTCCACCATTGTCCCGGACCCCTGTTCGGGCCGTGCTGATGGGAGTCGGCACCTCAGTGAATGCGCCCAGTGAGAGGTCCTGTCACAGCTGAGGAAGGCACGAGGTGGACCCGCCAGCAAGGGCCTTTTGCACCGAGTGTGAAATCCAACCACAGTGCCACTTGCTGGACCTGGCCCCGAACTTGGACCTGAACCTTCGACCCTCATTGTCTCTAGCGCAAGGGATCTATCTCGGTTGCTTAATTCCATCCGCTGCCACCACGACTACCACCTACTTGGGTATTCGGGAGAGGCTTCCTTTTTTGAGAGAGGTTTGGCTTGACGATTTCATGATACCCATTCTTCCGTCTTCATTACTTTACGACTGGACCAGCTTATCCTGTCACTACCTAGGGTAGCTCGACATACCGCTACCTGTTCAAATCCATCCCACCGTCCAACGAGTTCCGCTTCAATTCCGTCACCACCGAAAAGCCTTTACGTGTCCACCCCCATTCCCGACTCGATTCGCCGCCCTCGACGATTCACCGGCGTTCGCTCGAGACACACGGCCGGGCCAGAGATACCCATGCGTTCCTAACGATCCTGTCTCTCTCTCCAGGGCTCCAGTCCCCGCCGCTGTCGACGACAATCCGATCGATATGGAAGACCCCGCGATGGAGCCTCTCATGGCTGCCGATGCTGTCGCCCACTCCCGCCGCCGTTTCTCGGCCTCAAAGTCCTCCTCCAACATCTTCGACAATGTCAAACCCCGCCCCCAGACCAGCGATGCCGGCGCACTCGATCCCGATACCTGCCGTATATGCAGAGGCGAAGCGACCGCCGAGGAGCCGTTGTTCTACCCGTGCAAATGCAGCGGCAGCATCAAGTACGTCCACCAGGACTGTCTGATGGAGTGGCTGTCGCATTCTCAGAAGAAGCACTGCGAGCTCTGCAAGACGCCCTTCCGCTTCACGAAGCTCTACTCGCCCAAGATGCCCAAGACCCTGCCGGCCCACGTCTTCGTCGGCCACATGGCCAAGTACCTCTTCAGGAACGTCCTGGTCTGGCTGCGAGCTGCCCTAGTCATTAGTGTCTGGCTCTGCTGGTTGCCTTACCTCATGCGCTCCGTCTGGGCATTTCTCTTCTGGGTCAGCGACGAGGGATTGGGAAGCGGCGCTTTGTGGAATAGCTCGAATGCAACCGTTAGCAAAGGCGTATCCGTAGCCTTCTCCGTCGCTTCATCCAACATTTGCCCGGCATCGCCCCTTCTCGAACCCACGACAACACCTGCAAACCTGGGAGGAATGTTGAAAGATATGATTCAGGGTCAGGAGCTGCCTTTCAGCCGCTCCTTCCACGGCGTCAACATTACCACCAATGATTCCGTCTCGGCTGCCCTGCTCAGAATGCTACTTGGGTCCATCACCTCCTCGGGATCTGGAAACTCGACCTCTGCGGTGGCCGGGGGCAGCGATCCCGTCTTGGACCGCCATCCGTCACTCTTGAGCGGTGTTGGCTGGTTGCGCAACCTGACCCGCTACCCGGTCGTCAACAGAACCGTCATCGGTGTGCTGGAAGGCCAGATCATCACCATTCTGGTCATCATCTCCTTCATTCTGGTCATTCTTGTGCGCGACTACGTCGTGCAGCAACAGCCAGAGATCAACATGAGAGCCGCCTTCGCAGCTAATGAGAACCAGCAGGCGCAAGCTCCGCATCAGCATGAAGAGCATCAACATGAACATGAACATGATCATGGACATGACCACGCCCATCTGGAACACGACGCTGGAGACTTCGACTTCGACCAACATGGCCATCATGAGAGCGACGACGACGACTTTGGCTCAATGACCGGGGCTCACTACGGGTCAGAGGATGAAATGCCTCCTATGACATGGGAAGAGCAGGAGCCGAATGGAGAGCCTGCAGAGCCAGCACCACCACGACCTTTGGGAGGATTTCGCCCTCGTGCGTACGACAGCGCTGAGCCTGATTTCAACTTCAACACGCCGCCCCAGGCTGCCCCAAACAAGGACTCGCAGACGCCCGTTGCTACTGTCCATGAGTATCTGCGGATTTACCGGCAAGCAGGCGGCGATCCGGAAAAGATTCTGAAAATTATTGAAGAAGAGGACCTTGATGACACTCTTGGTTACTGGGCTAGGATTACGCGATCCATGATTGACAAGAACAACAAGGATGCTGGCGCAGGCCAGTCACAGAACGAAGCTGGATCAGACGGACCCTCAAATCCCAAAGAAACACAAGCATCTCCGCAGCCCCCAGTTCAATTACCCGCGCCGTCGACGCCCCAATTCTCCTGGCCGCCTAACCCCCCAGCTGAGAGCAGCACGAACGGAGATGCCAAGGGGAAAGGAAAAGAGGTTCAAGAAGATACTCAGCAGTTCCGCTTCGGCGACGAAGCGAACACCGCACGTTCGACTTCTTTCCAGAGCCCTCTACGACCCCGAGCTGTCTCCGACGGCCCCCAGCGCAATGAGACTATCAACCCGCTTGCCAATAACAGTTGGTCCTTTTCAAACATCAACACGGAAACGCCGGCCCAGCCGCAGGAGCCATCACCCATTCCCCGCGCGGCGCCTCAGCCTCGCCAGTACGACTTCTTGGGATCTGCAACTCCGCCTCTGAGCACCTCGGCTGAATATGGCTCTGATAAGGACACTGGATTTGAGCGCATTCACACTCCTCAGGACAACGCTTCTTTCGAGGGTCCCGAGCTTGGACCGCAGACGGCAGAATTCGTCGGACCTCAACAAGACAGTGGAGTTGTTGAAGACATCGTCGATGCTCATGGAGAGATCCAAGAAACCGAGGATGGCCGAGTTCCCCAGCGCCCGCCGCTGCAGCGAGGCGTCATGGATCGTGTTGCTGATTTCATGTGGGGCGACATTGAGCCCCGAGAGTTGGACATCGGACGGGAGGGAGATGAGGCTGCCCATGAGCATGGCGACGACACCGACGAAGATGACTTTGACGACCTGGATGACGACGATGATGACGCAGTGGAGCAAGACCGCGAGGTTGTTGAAGCTGCTGTTGCCGCTGGACTGGACCCCGAAGCAATTGATGACGCCGAGGATTTTGAAGGTATCATGGAGTTGATCGGCATGCGAGGTCCTATCGCTGGGCTGTTCCAAAACGCCATCTTCTGTGTCGTTCTTGTTTCAGTCACCATCTTTGTCTGCGTTTTCTTGCCTTACAACTTGGGGCGAGTCAGCGTGTGGGCAGCCATGAACCCGATGCGTCTAGTCCGCATGCTGTTCAGCTTGACTAAGTTCATCCAAGATCTCGCCGTTGGTATCATGACTGGCATCTCTAGCTTGGTTCTCTTCTTCGTCTACACCACTGGCAGAATGATGGGTTTCCCGGCTAATAACGGCGTCGGTGCGCTATCCATGAAGACCTTCAACTTGTTTACCAGCGCATCCATGCGAGTCCTGGAAAGCATTACCGGCGAACTGCCTCTCATCTCAACCACCGAAATGCAAAATTTCTCCGCCATCAGCCACGAAGCGCTGTTGAATCTCAAGGCGTGCCTTTCCGGTTCTCTGGCTGCTGTTGGGGATGTGCTCAACTCGATTTTCGACCGCGACCTGATCACAAATGCGAAGTACATGGGATCACTTTCGGCCAACGCCACCATGTATGCTTGGAATGCTGCGCAAGACCTCCCTATCAGCATTCTCAACCCTGGATCATGGGTGATCAGCTTCAGCGTGCCCGAGCTTTCTACCTCCGTTAACCCTGCCCTCTCGTACTGGTCAGGAACCGACCGCTTCTGGGCCATTCTATGCGGTTACTTTACGTTCTCGGCTATCAGCGCTCTCTATCTCCGGAGAGGTTCACCATTCTCCACCGGGCAGACAGGACAGGAATGGGAAGCGTCGTTGATCGACCTGTTAAACCAGGCCAGCGGCGTGATGAAGGTCATTCTCATAATCAGCATCGAGATGCTCATTTTCCCGCTGTACTGTGGCCTCTTGCTGGATGTCGCATTACTCCCGCTCTTTGAGGATACCACTTTGAAATCTCGTGTCGCCTTCACGATAAACTACCCGCTCACCTCCATTTTCGTCCACTGGTTCGTAGGCACAGGGTACATGTTCCACTTTGCGCTGTTCGTCTCTATGTGCCGCAAGATCATGCGTAAAGGTGTCCTTTGTAAGTTGTCCTTCGTGCGCTTGGCTTGCCTGTTGCTAACATTCGTAGACTTCATCCGCGACCCAGATGACCCAGAGTTCCACCCGGTGCGCGACGTTCTGGAACGCAACGTCATGACGCAGCTGCGAAAGATTCTGTTTTCCGCATTTGTGTACGGAGCCCTGGTTATTGTCTGCCTTGGCGGAGTGGTCTGGGGCTTGTCTCTTACGCTTCCCAACGTTCTGCCGATCCACTACTCATCGAACGAACCGGTACTCGAGTTCCCTATCGATCTGCTCTTCTACAACTTTGCTATGCCCTTGGCTGTCAAGTTCTTCAAACCTAGCGACGGCCTGCACGCCATGTACACCTGGTGGTTCCGCAAATGCGCCAGAGGTCTCCGACTGACCTGGTTCCTCTTTGGTGAACGACGCATCGATGAGGAAGGTATTCTGGCTCTGCGACCTGGTTCGGAGCACGACGCTCTGCCGTGGTGGAGGCGCCTGTTCCTCGAAGTCAACAAGCAGAACAAGGTCGTGCCGAAGACTTGGGAGGACACTTTTGAGGGCGGCACAGCCAAGCCGGTGTCGTCCATCGCAAATGACCAGATGATGATTCTGACCCTCAAGAAGGCTCGCCTTGTGGACTCTGGCCAGCTGATCGAGGACGGCTGCTTCGTGCGCACGCCCGCATCGGACCAAGTAAAGATTCCGAAGGGAAGACGCGTATTCATGCCAGTTACTGAAGCCAACACTCGGCTGGACGGCAAAGATGACTCTCCCGACACCGATCTTTACTCTACGGACCAGTACCAGCCGGTGTATATCCCCCCGCATTTCCGAGTCCGAGTCTTCCTATTCATCATGTTCATCTGGATCTTCGCTGCCGTTACGGGTGTTAGCTTCACAATCGTCCCGCTCGTATTCGGCCGCAAGATGTTCAAGGTCCTTATTCCCGCACACATCAGGACCAACGACATCTACGCTTTCAGCATTGGCATCTACATCCTTGGTTCGGTGGCCTACTTCTTGTTCCATGCCAGATCCCTCTTTAAGAGAATGACGGCTTGGGCTTCAAACGCATTACAGACCGTATGGCATAGCGATGCTCCGATGAGGTTTGCGCTTGTCGGAATCCAGGCCGCCAAACTTGTCTACACATACACCGTTCTTCTAGTCGTTTTCCCGCTTATCCTCACCGCCCTCATGGAGCTATACTGCCTTATCCCTCTCCATACTTACATGTATCCCCCTACCCCGTATGTCGTTGAGGCGAATAGTGGGGGCCAGTTCAAGGATGGAATCGTCGTGCCGAACCATCATACTGCGAGAGTTATCCAATCTTGGACACTGGGTCTGCTGTACGTCAAGCTTGGCGCTCGCGCCATCACGAGTCTGTACGAGGGTACACGCATGGCCCAGGCCGTTCGTGCCGTCCTTCGTCGCGGCTGGCTTCAGCCTGACGTACTCATCCTTACCCGGGCCTTTGTCGTTCCCGGGGTTCTCGTCGGCGGCCTGGCCATCTTTGGACCTCCGTACGCCGTCGGCTGGATGCAGTCCCACGGCGCGCTCGGAACGCCTCTCCCGGCCCCTCACGAACTCAAGGTGTTCTACAGACTGTCGTACCCCGCCGCAGCATTCAGCGCTCTGGCCTTAATGGCATTCTGGAGTGTCGTTGGGGTGTTCAACAACTGGAAGGCACGTATCAGAGATGAGGCGTATCTCATCGGGGAGAGACTGCATAACTTTGGGGTTGGTGCAGCCGGTGCGGCGGGCGCTCGCGGGCCTTGGAGAGTCAGGGGCAGGTTGTGATGATGCGGCTTGCTACTAGACGGGCTTGATTGGCCCGAGCATGAATATAGATGATAACATTGGGTCTCGGCGAATGGCGTCGTTTCTTGTACGCTGTACTGTAAAGTAGGGCGTGTGCCTTTCATACTAAACTACTCCGTTCATACAACGGTCGCAGTGGAATCGGTGACTTGTGATGGTGCTGCCATGGCTCTCAACCTATAAGCATATTTTGCAATGCCACGCTTGATGAAGAGAAATAATTGATTGCTTGTCATTACTCATTGCAGTCTAACATAATACCTCAACCGGCCGCGCATCTTTGTCATGCTTCAGTTACCAGTGCTTGCCATCTCATATCATACACATTCCCCCTCCCACCACTACCACGGCACACCCACTTAGAAGAATAAGGCCGCACCGCCAACAGCAGCCACCAACGAGACCAACAGACTTACGCCCGCGCCTGCGCCGAGCAGGCCGGCAGACGCGCCCGGTGCGGCGTTGGGCGTGCTCGAGCTCGAGGCGGCGGCGCTTCCGGACGCCGAGGCAGAGGGCGACGTACTGCTCGACGCGCCGCCGCCGTTGACCAGCGCCGTGAGGGAGGGGTCGGAGGAGAAGTCGACGGTGATGGAGGCGTTTTTGCAGTCGGAGTTTGTGGCGGCGGTGCCGGTGACGAAGTTCACGGCGGCGCACTGGGTGGTTTAGGTCAGCGACTGTGTATTCTCTCTCCGTCTCCAATCGGAGGACGGAATGTTGGGATGGAAGACTTACAGAGTAGAGCAGCCCGTCAGGCGAATGCGCAACAACACCAAGCACGCCCTTCTTGCCGGCGTACTCGGCGGGGACGGCGATCTGCGGCTCGCAGAAGTTGCCGAGGCCGGTCTGCAGGACGATGGGGAAGACCTGGGTCCAGTTGCCGGACGCGGTCTGGTCGAGGGTCGCGCGGAAGAGCCAGGTGGTCTGCGGGTGGCCGTTGGACATGCCGACGGCGTCGCCGGCGACGTGGAAGTCGGTGGTCGCGGAGGAGGCGGAGGCGGAGTAGCCGCCGCAGGGGCCGGTGCCCTGGTTGTCGTCGCTGTCGCCGAGGGGCTTGGGGAGGGTGAGGGAGAAGTGGGCGAGGGCCGGGGTGGAGAGGAGGAAGAGGGGGAGGAGGCGGGTCATTTTGGCGGTTGGTGATGGGTTTTTTTGGTGGTGAGTGTCGGGTTGTTGGTTTGTGAAGGTGAGGGTGGTGAGTATGGATAGCCGTGGGGAGAGGTAGGTGGAGGAAGGTTTGGTGATGGGGTGAGAAGCTTTAAGAGGGAGGTCGAGTGAGTGGTCAATGGCTGGGAGGAATAACTACCCGAGCAACGGCTCTCATAAGGCTAGCTTGGCCCGCTGGAATAGGTTTAGGTGTAGGATGTGGAAGCTCTTGAGCTTCTTGTTTCTCTGTATGACATGGGGTTGTTTCCGTGTCACTGGCAAGCTAAGCAAGCTGTCTATCCCACGGGGCAAATATTGCCGAGTTGGAGCCGCGACGGCAAGCTACCTACTTCATCTAGCACACGCATGCCGACGTCAAGGCATACCAGCCATGCTTCTAGTGGCCCGCTCTATATCCGTTCAACTGACAGCTGGTCACGATGCCATAGCAGAGAGCAAACGACGACCTCGCTGTTTTCGGGACTCGGCACGGGCAAGAGCAGCGCGACTTAGCTTAGCTTGGAAGGTGTTCTGGGTAGCTTGTTCATTACATGCGTTGGCGTGGAGGCGAGTGAGGAGAGAGCGCAGAGGCATGGTGAGAGAAACTTGCTCACTGCGGTCCAGATGCCCAAATACGCTAGCTTTTGAGCCTTTCATGGTTGCATGCGCCGGACCCCTGGAGATGCAGGCACCGGGCGGGTGTCCATCGCCCCAGAGTGTTCGGGGGACTCTTGAATTTCGGAATCTGGAGAACCGATGAGGCTCTTGAGGACAGCCAGTTTCCCCTTCAAATAAGCATGTTTTTTTTCTGCTTCATCTCGAGTTCCACTACGAGAGGGGGGACCCTTCAAACGTGGGGAGGATAACGACATCAGGAAGGTTGTTGTGGTTTGGGTTTTGCTGGACGAGGATGTTGGTTTAACCTTGGTCGGGTTAGCTCCAGATGCGAGCAGGGGCTCCGTTGGCTTCGGGGGCGGGAGGTTGGCCAATCACAGACACGGAATTTGGATGTCACTGAGAGGTTTTGAGCAAATTGTGGCGTTTGCGCGGGTTTGATCTGGGGGACCCCTGTCTACTTGTTTGGATAAGGCTCGAGGGCGCGGGTGCATCTCAGTCATCTCTCGTGAGCACGTTGTCTGTGGAATGATCGCTAGAGGGGAGCTCTTGCCTGGTCTGGATAGACATTGTGCAATGGGATTGAAGAATGAGAAAAGGGGAGAATTAGGGTCACACGAGGAGGAAAATGTGAACAGCCGATGAAGTGTGTGTTGTTGTTTGGCCGCGGTTTGGTGTAAGTGTCACAAGGTGACAGGACGGCCCATCGAGCCAACCGTTCGCCCCGAGTCAAGGGGACAGGGCTCGAGGTGACAGGAAACAAAACCGAAGGCGAAGGTGAAACGAAAAAGACAAAATGCGAAAACGGGGAAGAAGATCCGATGTTTGTGGTTGACTGGCAAGCTGGTGCCGAAGACAGGCCATTCCTGTCGTGTTGCGAACCTTGTCATCGCACATGAAGAATCCCTCAGATTGAAGTGTGTGTCTGAACGGCCGGCGCTAGCGACGGATGGCTCCCCATGCTTGCGCATCTGCGCCGCCGCTGTCTTTCCTCTCTTGACATTAAGGCCTCTTTTTGGACTTGTAATCATGTGTGGCGTGCCCAGGTGTGAGGATTCTTGAACTTGCTCAATCCACCTCATTCTTACAACGTCTTCGCCTCCTCAAACGTTGGCATCGCCGGATCCTGAGATCCGAGAGGCGCCATTTTGTCATTTTTGGGCTTGGTATTGAGGACGCAAGAGGCCTGTCTGACCGAAATGATTTCGCGGCGTCTGGATCTTGTGTAACGGCTGTTCGGTCTTTTTTGCGACACCTCCATCTTTGCGGCGGCCCTGCGACATTTTGACCACGAATACCGGATATCCTGAGCTGTTGAGAGAGAGCGCCGATCGCAGGAAAGCTGGCGATCACGACTTCTAGCATCCGCGACCATCGAGCGGCACTAATTCGACATCAGAGGCCATCGCGATGAGCCACGACCATGGAGGAAGCAGCAGCGGGGGAGACATGGGGGGAATGACGATGGGAACCGCCCTTTTCCAGGACACAAACGTCCAGCTTGCCAAGTCATTCTGGTACATTATCGCTGGCGTCGTCGGGTTCTTGGGCATTATCCGCGGTCTCAACTATCTCGAAGGCCGCAGACGGTACGCATCTCACCCTTCATCCCGCAATCATCAAGACAAAAGCTGACTGTCCACAGACTAAAACGATGCCGCTCAGAATCAGTCCAATTCCCAACACGACCGACAAACCACATAACACAAATATGGGCAACCGCAACCGCCCTCGCCCGCGAAGCAGGCCACCCGCAGCTCTACATCCCCATCAAGGGCCTGCGCTGGGCCACGCCCCCGCCCCTCGGCCGCGTCCTCGTCCTGCTGGCCTACTGGGCCGTCATCATCTACATGATGGCCGCCGACGCCGTCGTCAAGGACGCGTACTTCTGGGAGCGCATCGGGTTCCGCAACGCCTGGGTCACCATCATGCAGATGCCGCTCGTCTACCTGCTGTCGATGAAGGTCAGCGTCTTCGGGTTCGTCACGGGCACGTCGCACGAGCGGCTGAACTGGCTACACCGCTGGGTCGCGCGGACGATGTTCGTCACGGCGACGGTGCACGGGTTTCACTTCTGGACCGAGTGGGTGAGGGCGGATTTTGTCGAGACGCAGCTGAAGATCATGCCGTATATCAAGCATGGCATGGGCGCGTGGGGGTTATTGGTGTGGGCCTTCGTGAGCGGGATAAAGCCGGTTCGGGGGATGGCGTATGAGGTGTTTGTGGTGCAGCATGTGCTCTCGGCGGTGATCTTCATCTGGCTGGTGTATGTCCACATCCCGGTGTACGCGAGGCAGTATCTGTGGTTCACGGTGGCGCTCATCTGCTTCGATCGGCTGGCAAGGTGGGCGCTGCTCGCGTGGCAGAACACGAGGCCAAGGTTAGGCAAGTCGCCGTCTTCGTCGTGTAAGGGGATGAAGAGGCTAGGCCACGAGGTGCAGGTCCGGGCCGTGGGCTCCTCGACGACGGTACTCACGATCAAGGATGTGCACTTCTCGTGGAAGGCCGGCCAGCACCTGTACCTCTGGCTGCCCCGCGTCGGGCCGTTCGAGGCGCACCCGTACACCATCGCCTGCGCGCACCAGCTGCCGGAGACGTGCATCTGCAACAGCATCCAGCTCGTCGTCCGCTCGCACGGGGGCTTCTCGCGGCGGCTGCACAAGTTCGCGGAGCGCGTGGCCGGGTCCGGAAGGAAGAAGGACACGCTGACGGGCTTCGTTCTGGGCCCGTTCGGGGCGCCGCCGCGGTGGGATATCTACGAGACGATGGTGCTCATCTCGGCGTCCACCGGGGCGTCGTTCACGCTGCCGATATTGGAGAGCATCGTGCACAGCCGAAGGAGGATCTGCACGACGAGGGTGGACTTTATATTGATGGCGCGCCAGGGCGAGGAGATTGAGTTTTACACGCAGAGGCTGCGGGAGGCGATGGATCGGGCGCAGGAGGTTGGGCTCGAGTTGCGGGTGCATGTTGCCATTACGAGGTCCGGGAAGGCGAGGGAGGGGGAGATGACGACGGTTTTGTACTCGGATCGAGACACGAGTTCGGGGTCGTCGGCGCCGCATCGGCGGATCGCGTCGGACGGGTCGGAGGACGGCGGCGGGTATCAGGAGAAGGGGGTGATGGACGTCGAGAAGGGGGGTGCTGGGGCTCCGTTGACGCCGAGGCGGAGCGGGTCGTCGACGGGCATGGTGAGAGAGTATTACAGCCGGCCGGATCTGAAGGAGCTGATTCGAGATCCCGTCGAGGCAGCCGGCGGGGAGACGTCTGTGGTAGTGTGCGGTGGCCAGTCGTTGACGAGTTCTGTGAGGAATTGTGTTGCTGCGTTGTCTGATGAGAGGGCGGTCCATAAAGGAACCGGGGCGCAGGGGATTCATCTGTTTGTTGAGGAATACTCATTTTAATGTAGATATGAGTGACATGAATATTGCATCGAGTTTGATTGTTTCAATGAGACTAGCCCTGTTGAAGTAATGGGATGGAGGTGCTTCTCTGGCAGCGATGGGAGCGATGGGAGCCTGCCTTCTTACCCTTTCAAAAAAAAAAAAAATACGTTCCAGCTTTTGAATACGATATTATGTTAACGTATCTGTTTATTGAAGACAGGTGGCTGGTAAGGACCAAGACCTAGATTGTATAGCATAAACGTCTAAGATAAGGGAAGAATCCTGGAACTTATGATTAAATCAATCAATCGCGAGGGGTTTGAGATGATATAACGACCATAGGAAGTTTGATCAATCAATAATTGATTTCAAACCTCTGAGACAGCTCAGCTAAGTCATCAGCAGCGGCGCAGAGGGGCGAGTATTTATGAACTGGTTCAGGCTTTTACAAATATGGTTTCTCAAGACAAGAAATACAAAAACATCGTGGTTCACCAGTAGCCTTTATAAAATGCCAACGAGCGAAGATGTAATGTCCAAGAATGACTGAAATCCAAGTACAAACGGAAACTTAAGAACGAAGAAGAGAGGAATCGGTGAGACGGGGTGTAAGACCGACACTCACCGAAGCTTCACCGCCAAAAAATTGCATCGCGGGGCAGTCGCTCGGTGAAAAGTACCCCTCCATGCGTCACCGGTACCCCTCGTTCGGTGAGACCCATGCTCGGTCAGCAGCCAATGACACGCGCGAATGGCTCTGTGAGTCAGTTGGGCTGGTCCGCAATTTTTTTTTCGCGGGTGACAACTGCCTCTGCCCGGCGAATCGCAAGACCCCTCCCTCGATCTTTTCCCCCTCCCCTTGTCTTCCCTGCAGCCCAGCCCAGTCATACCCCTCGATGACTAGCGTCGCGCGCTTCTTATTCTCTTCTTTTTCTTCCTCTTCACTTCGTTCAGCCCACGTTCAAACCACCAGCCTGCGCCGAGGACTCTGTTCTGCCAGCTTCCACTCGACCACGCGATCCTTCTCGACCCCGCGTCGACCGCCGTCTCGTCGTCCCCAAGTCGTCGTCCCAACATTCCGACACCTCTCCGACCTTTCCTCGAGTGCACACCCCACCATCGATACCCTCGCCATCATGTCGACAGAACAGATTAACGCCCAGCTGGAGAAGCTCTCCCTCGGCAAGCTGGAGTCCTTCCCGGGCTGCTACCCGGATGTTAACCCCGTCGACGTCTACCGCTCCCACATCACCACCATGTTCCACGAGGTCACTGGCGTCGAGAAGTCCATCATCTACAACGCCCTCCAATGGACCCAGAGCTTGGACAAGGGTGACATGGTGCTGGCTGTTCCTGCTCTCCGCATCAAGGGCAAGAAGCCCGCGGAGCTGTCAGAGGAGTGGCTCCCCAAGGTCAGTTTGCAGCTCTCACTGGCACTATTACGCACGCTGCAACAATCGACATGCGCTACTGTGGACTTGACTAACGCATTGGTACTTCCAGTTCCCTGAGTCTCCCCTGATCGAGAAGCCCGTTTCTTTCCAGAACGGCTCATTCTTCCAGTTCTGGTTCAAGCCCGGTCCCTTGGCCCAGCTTCTCCTCCCCCAGGTCGCCAAGCGCGGCAAGGACTTTGGCAAGAACCACAACAACGGACTCAAGGACCCCAAAGACCCTTCCCAGGGCAAGAAGAAGATCATCGTCGAGTTCTCCTCCCCGAATATCGCGAAGCCCTTCCACGCCGGCCACTTGCGATCCACAATTATTGGCGGTTTCATCTCCAACCTGTACGACGGCGCCGGCTGGGATGTCACTCGTGTCAACTACCTCGGTGACTGGGGAAAGCAGTACGGTCTTTTGGCTCTGGGCTTCGAGAGGTTCGGCAGCGAGGAGGCCCTGGCCGCTGACCCCATCAACCACTTGTACGAGGTCTACGTCAAGATCAACGCCGAGATGAGCGCCGAGAAGGAGTCGATTGAGGCCAAGGAGAAGGCTGGCGAGGACGTCACCGCTCTCAAGGACAACAGCCTGGACGAGAAGGCCCGTAAATACTTCAAGGCCATGACTGCTGGCGACGAGACTGCTGTTGCTCAGTGGAAGCGATTCCGTGATCTCAGCATTGTCCGCTACAAGGAGACATATGCTCGCCTGAACATCCACTTCGATGACTACTCTGGCGAAAGCCAGGTCCCCGAGAAGGACATGGAGGCCGCGGCAAAGAAGCTCGAGGACATGAAGATCTCTGAGGAGTCGCAAGGTGCTGTTATCATCGACTTCACAAAGCACGTGCCTGGCAAGGCTGGCAAGAGTCTGGAGCGCCCCATCATTCGCAAGAAGGACGGCACTGCCCTGTACCTGACCCGAGACATCAGCGAGTTGCTGAACCGCGAGAAGAAGTACGGCTTCGACCACATGATCTACGTTGTTGCGTCTCAGCAGGATCTGCACCTTAAGCAGCTCTTCAAGATCATTGAGCTGATGGGCTACCCCGAGACCGCCAAGAAGTGCCAGCACATCAACTTCGGCCTTGTCCTCGGCATGAGCACTCGAAGGGGAACCGTCAAGTTCTTGGATGATATCCTGCGAGATGTCGGCGACCATATGCATGAGGTGATGAAGAAGAACGAGTCGAAGTATGCCCAGGTCGAGAACCCCGAGGCCACTGCCGACATTCTTGGCATCAGCAGTGTCATGGTCCAGGACATGAGCGGAAAGAGGTAAGTCGTCTGGACTTTGGCCCCGGGCACTTTCGGATGCACTGACATGGATCGACTAGGATCAACAACTACAAGTTCGACATGGACGCGATGACTTCCTTCGAGGGTGACACGGGACCGTACCTCCAGTACGCCCACGCTCGTATCTGCTCCATCTTCCGCAAGGCTGGTCTCTCGGAGGAGGAGATTGCCACTGCGGATCTCAGCCTTCTGACTGAGAAGCATGCTATCGAGCTTATCCGCATCCTCAGCCAGTACCCTGATGTCGTCCAGAACACACTGAAGACACTGGAGCCGACGACTGTGCTTACGTACTTGTTCCGCATGACCCACGTCGTTAGCAGCAGCTACGACCACTTGCGTATTGTAGGCAGCGAGCGCGAGCTCATGAAGGCTCGCTTGGCTCTGTACACCGCAGCCAGGACCGTGCTCTACAACGGCATGCGTCTGTTGGGACTTTCCCCGGTCGAGAGGTGAGTGCACCAAGCGCTGGGCGACGCATCTTGTTGCATGTGAAACTCGTTGCTGACCAGTCAAACAGGATGTAATGTGGCACTGTAGAAAATCATTCTTGTGGGAGGCAAAACTGGAGGGGAATACGGCCAGCTCGATATAGACTGGGCAGCCGGAGATGAGAAACGAGAGCACTAACAGCGGGCGCAGGAGCAGTCGTACGAATGACGATCGTGACGAGGAGCTACTGTGGTGGCAGGCCGGCACAACGGCCACTAGCCATCAGCCACAACGAGAAGCTACGCTATCTTGGCGAGCGCTTTGGACCGATGTGGCGCCGTGTAACAAAGAACACCCACGGGCGAAGGATCAAATGCTCTCCGGGGTCCTCGAAGGCCCCGTGGCCGCGAGGTTCATCGGAACAAGCAGATGACACGACCCAATGGATTCGCGCGTGCGCCAGCCGTTACAGTGCTGATTAATAAAAGTTGAAGTTCATCAAAAAAACTGGAGATGAGGCGCAATGTTGACTGACGAATATCTGCAAAACGGATGCGATGAGATCTGGACGCGCAAGATTGCATGGCAAAGCCCCATTCTCCCAGTAGGGCTGCTTGCTTCTCTGCAGAGCATCGCAGACAGCAAGGCAAAGCAGAGCAGAGCAGGGCAGCAAAACGGGGGCAAAGCTCAGCTAACGGTCCCGCTGAGCACTGTTCGTGGACGGTTCGAGGTCATGGTGAAGCGCGGATTCTGCCCAGAGGACAAATTGAGAGAGCCGCGACGGTGTCGTTTCGCCCGTCCTCAGGTGAGAAAAGTCTGCCCCGTCATGACTGTCAAAGCAACTTTGTGCAGCCCATTTCTGCAAGCCGCGACGCCTTCGATGGCTTTTTTCCCCTGGTCCTCCCGCAGTCCCGCCCAACTGCGTCAACGGGCTGGCTGGGTGGCTTTGTCTGACGCTCGGTGACTGCGTGGGGGATTCCATTCTGGGCGCCAACGAAGTGATCGACTCGCTCGGATAGCGCTAGGGCGTCCTAATCCCTGCCAACACCGAATCTTGCATATTCCCAAACGCTAGACATGCGATGGCTCTCGACGGCTCTGACTGGTTCGCCATAGCTCAGGGCAGTTCTGAGTGGCTGCCCAGTACGATGGACGGCTCGCACTCGATCTGCCAACGCTTGTTGTTCCTCATCTCCGGCTGCGAACCGCCTCCGCGCACCGTGGCTTGCAGTTGATCGACACCAGTAATCTACGCTTCAAGACTCCGATGACTACGTGACGCCCTGATTGCTTTTTTCTTGCCAACCACCGAATGCAACATTGTCAAGGGCTGCCTTTCCCCCTTGGGACTGTATTGACTCTACGAGGCCGAGACTGACATCTTGCCCAGACACCGAGTTATTACACCTCACCAACCCATCACATCATCAAATATCTGCCGATGCGTTCTGCGCTGCCCTTATGCCTTCAGTGCGGAGCACATTGCGGGCTCGGCATCAGCAGTACCAGCATCAGCACTATCATCATGGCGTGAGCCTTCGCATTATCTATCTTACCTCCGAGCAAGGCGTAAGCGAAGGGAGAGAGCGAGAGAGAGAGCCGCGCCTTAGCGGCAACGCTTTTGCCTAGAATGCTTCCAAACCGCGGTGCCAACTGCCCATCTTGCCAAATTTAGGCGACGGATAGTATGATGTTCCCTTTTTGTGCCTCGCTCCAAGGTTTTAGCTGCAAGCTACTGTTCTGTCCGGCAACCTGGCGCCTTGTCTGTGCCGAGACCGGATGAGCCCCGACCTCCGGCACCCACCGCAGTAGCTCTACCTGAGGGACGGTGCCTGGACATATGGTTCAGATGCCCAGTGGGCAAGACCAAGTGGGACGAGGATGATCCCTTTGGAGGCCGAAGAGATCCTTGGGATAGGTGGCATGGCTTGCATGGGTGTGTCCTCTTCGCCGACCAGAGATATCGACTCGGCCAATCTTTTGACCCCTGTGTTTTGGACTTCCCGCGGCTGCAACGCGCATCCTACCATCAACCCATATTCTAACCATCTCCTTGGGCCCTAATGGCAAGAGGAGCCAAGGTCAAACCCTGCTGAGGTCTGGGAGGTATGATGGCCTTCCCACACGCCCTGCAAGAACGGGCATCGGCCTTTGCTAGCATTCCGTGAGCTCCCACGCCTAGGAAGCTCTCGGGGCTTGTACCTCTGGAGCTCCCCGTCTCTGGAGGCGAACTCTGCGTGTCTGATGTTTGCCTGTGATGGAGCTCAGTCCCCGACGTCAGAACTCAACGAACCACATGTCCGGGAACAAGCCAAGCAAGCACAACGGCCGATATGCAAGCGCAACAAGTCCTCGTTGTGCAAACCTTGGGCAGGATTATCCCCTCATCACGGACCAAGACTCTGGGCTGCCCTCCATCCTCACCGCATGTCGTTGTTTCCAAGGCGGAATAGTGGCGTCCAACGAACCGCTGGTCCTGGCCTGACCTGACCTGGTCTGACCTGATTGACATGTTGCCGCCGCCGTCGCCCGCCCACCCGCCGCCGCCGCCGCCAACGCAGCTGTGCGCCGATCTTTGTAATTCGTAATGGGGGTGGACTACCACACTACCCTCGCCCTTGGCGCTTGGGGACAATCCGGCGTGTGTGGATGGATGTCCATACGCGGGTCAATCATGTTTCCAGACAAAGGGACCGTTGAGCGTTCTCCGTCGGCCCGCTTGGGCTCCAAACGACCAGACGGCTTGAACGTGGCCCTGACTCTTCTTATTAACAGCCCAGAGACACACCGTCCGTCAGACCCGTCATCGTGGTTCTTCTCTTTTCCTGTTCTTCCTGCAACAGCGGGAGACCTTACTCACCCATTCCTTTCTTGCCTCCTCGACCTACCCTGACTTTTTTTTTTGTTGAGGTCGTCTACTCTTTCCTTTCTTCATACCAAGCATAGACCGACGAAACTTCCACCATCAACTTACTCTTATTGTGTAATTCTTCTTCGAGGCCAGCAAACATGGCCATAGGCGTGGCACTTCTCGCCTTTATTGTCTTCTGCGCATGGCGCCTATACTCCGCCATCAAGCTGAAGAAGAGGCTTCCTGAGGGAGCTAAGCCCCTTCCTGGGCCCAAGGGTAGGCTGCCTCATGAGTGATGATGATGACTATGATGCTCACATTGGACAGGTCTTCCTTGGATTGGTCGTGTACACGATGTGCCGGCGGAGGCAACATGGCTCAAGTTCTACGAGTGGGCGAAGGAGTACGGCCCTATCTATGGGCAGGAGATGTTCGGATCCTACCACGTCTGGATCTCTTCGGAGCAGATCGCTCATGACCTTCTCGGCCGCCGCAATGTCATCTACTCAGACAGGCCCATGATCCCCAACCTGCCTGACAACAGGACAAGTGGCGACTACCTTGCCCTGCTTGGCCGCACCGGTAGGCAATGCTTCTCAGCTTCCGCAAGTCAGTCACTAATGGTAGCATGCAGACACATGGAAGCGTCAGCGCAGACTCTGCCATCATCTCATGAACCAGAGCGACAAGGAAGAGCTCCACGCTTACCCGACCCGTGAGCGCGACCGCTTCTTGTGGCTTCTCTCCCAGAACCCCGGCGATTATCGCGAGTATGTCGAGCAGTTCACCAGCCGTACCGTAAGCCGTCTGTCATGGGGAACCGCCCACCCGGCCCGCATCCTCCGCAAGACGACCTTCGGCCTGCTGGAGACCATCTCCCCATCCGGTGCCCTCCCTAACGTTATCTCATTCCTGATGCACGTTCCGGATGTCCTGTCGCCATGGAAGAAGAAGGAGCGCGCCCGTCACGAGCTCGAGTCCCGGCAGTTCAAGAGCAACGTCGACTTCGTCGTCGACCAGGTCGAGAAGGGCACCGCGCAGCCCAGCTTCATCAGCACATTCGTTAACCAGGGTCTCGGCGACGAGAAGGAGAAGGGCAAGTGGGGCGATCTGAAGGAGGCTACCAATGTCGTTGGTCTCATGGCCATCGCCGGCGCCCTCACTATTGGCAGCCCTATCCAGAGCTTCCTCCTCGCCATGTTACATTACCCCGAATGGCAGGCTAGACTGCAACGCGAGATCGACGAGGTTTGCGAGGGCAGGTGTCCTCAATGGAGCGACCGCGAAAAGCTGCCCATGCTGAGAGCCGTCGTCAAGGAGGTGATCCGGTGGAGACCCCCTGTTCCTACTGGTATGTGCAGCGATCCTTCATCGTAAGGCTGATTTTAGGTTCGTGTGACTGACGGGCTGTTACAGGCATCCCCCACGCTGTCGAAAAGGATGACGTCTACAATGGTTTCTTCATCCCTGCTGGTGCCACGATCCACGCTCTGGAATGGTAAGTTCCCACAAATCCAAAGACATTCCCCGTCGGACCCCCGAACTAACAAGACATTTCATATAGGGGCATCACCCGCGATGAGTCAATGTATCCCGACCCCGAGACATTCAACCCCGACCGCTGGCTGCAACCGTCCTACCCCACGTTCAAGGAGCCTCTCACCCGCTTCCCCAACCTTGACGGCTTCAGCCAATTCGGCTTCGGCCGCCGGACGTGCCAGGGCGTGCCTATTGTCGACCAGGACCTCTTCCTCATCATGGGCGGCATGGCGTGGGCGCTCAACATCACCAAGAAGCGCAACGCGGACGGCAGCGAGGTGCCCGTGCACTGGAACGACTACACGCCGCTGCTGATCGCCAAGCCGGCCTTCTTCGAGTTCGACGCCGCCGTGCGCACGCCCGAGAAGGCAGACATGATGAAGGCCATGTTCGACGCCGCCAAGGAGGAGGAGGAGCACGAGGAGAAGATGATGAAGGCGGGTATGCCCGACATTGGCGACGTGCCGGAGAGGAAGCAGGCGCAGCAGCAGGAGACCGGTGGTGCTGCGAGGCGGGCGTCTGTGTTCTTCAATCTGAGGCAGCGCAAGGAGGAGGGCGAGAGGGAGAAGGTGTATCGCGAGCACGAGCGGGATATCCCCGGATGTCCCGGCCGCTGGGCGACGGAGAGCGATGTGGAGTCGTCGAATGAGAAGGGGTATGTTGACGATGACAGCTGTTCCGGGCGGTCATCGCCGACGATGCTACCGTAGTTCTGGGGACTGTTGTGGGGTAGGTGAGGACGGAGTGACGGAGCCAAATTTGGTTTGATCAGGATTCCCTTTGTTGTTTTTCTTACAGCCCATCTTTTGGGAAAAAGATGCCGACGCTACTGGAGGAGCTGGGGTAATCTGGGGTCTAGATTGTGACATGGATATACCTTCTACGATGTATGAATATAGAACAAGAATCTTTCAATCAAAAGATCAATTATTACAATGACAGTATTCCATCTTGGTGAACTCCAAGTGCGTATGGAAATATTGTGCTCACCGGATACTCAAATATCGTTCTTGGCGCATGGCAACAGCTACGAATATTATCCCGCCCAAACGATGAACCGCGCGGATGAGCAAGGATTGAGCACACGAAGCGCGCGGTGCGGGTTCCTCACCAACCCCGGGGATCACGAATTATGTCCATCTACTTTTGGCGGCAAGGCATTTATACGTTCATCCTGCTTCTTCTTCTGGTCTCATAGGAAGTGTCAGTTCCTTAGCATTCACTATTCATACGCGCCATGGCCAAGTTGATTGCTGTCACAGGCGCCACCGGCCAGCAAGGCGGCGCCGTCGTCACGGTGATGCTGGCCGCAGGCTGGCGAGTCCGCGGCGTCACCCGAGATCCCGGCTCCGCCAAGGCCAAACGACTTGCGGCGACGGGCGTGGAGATTGTCAAGGCTGACTTCAGCGACGAGAACTCTCTGCGGGCCGCTTTCGATGTCAGTTTATAGCCTTCAAGTCAAAGAATTCGCATGCTCATCTTTTTGTTGTTGTGCTCATTAGGGCGCACACGCGATTTTCGCCATGACCAGTTTCATTGACTACGCATGGAGCGGGAAGCACACCGTCGACGAAGCGTGCGCCCTCGAGGAGGCGGACGCTCTCAGGCTCGCTCGGGCTGCGGCGTCGAGCGAGACTCTGGAGCACTACATCTTCAGCACCACGCCGAGCGCGTCCAGGCTTACGGGCGGGAAATGCCCCGTCCCGCACATGGATGCCAAGGCGCGTGCTGATGAGAGGATTCGGGGAGAGCTTCCTGGCCTTGCGAGGCGTATGACGAGTCTCTTTGTGGGCTTCTACCCGTCCAACTTTGTGTTGGATATGTTTAGACCGCACGAGGTGGTAAGTAGCAATGATGCCTGGCGAGAATGGCAAGTGTGTGATTGCTAAAGATGGTGATGTAGCCGGGGACCAACGGGAGCCATGTGTTGATTTTGCCCTGCAGCCCGGGGACGGGTGTGCAGACGTCGGGAGACATGACGGTCACGCCCGGCATCTGGGTCCGACAGATCTTGGCACGCTCTGAGAAATGTATGGGGAAGTATGCGTCGGTGCAGACGGAGTGGTGCACGTATTCAGATATGGTAAAAGCGTGGGGTGAAGTGACAGGAAAGCGCGCTGCGTTTGTGAGCTGTTCTGAAGAAGACTACGTTGACTTGTGGGGAGCGAATGGCGCCGAGTTTCTCCTACAGCTGAGATTCAATGCAGCAGTGGAGGATTGGCTTGGAGGACTCGGGGCACTGTTTGTCACGGCGACTGAGCTGGGTATTGATGAGTTCGAGGTTGGTGGATTTCAACATGCTCTGGAGGTGATTAAGGATCAGCTGTAGATGAAACGTATGAGATCCTAGCAGATCGGGGTTTTTGCAATACAAATCTGAAGGATCGCGAGGTGCTAGCTCCTTATGGCAAACGCATCTACTGCGCCCTCCACTTGCACACCGGCTGAAGAGGTCAGCCTGGTCCAACGCGACCAGAACGGGCGTCTTACATCGGGGATCCCTGCATGATTGGACAATGTTTCTGTAGAGTAGTATTTTAATAAGCGTGCCCCTGCATGGCAGAGTCGCAGCACAATCGTGTTGGAGGCCAGGAGGCCAGGCTGACGCATGGCGGCATGGGATATGTGCGCTCTCTAAAGAAGGCGGTCCGGTAGTTATTTCGTCAAGAGATCCTCCTCCACATTTCCCCGCTGGATCTCAATTTCGCTTTGCCGGCAACGAGTCCACCACCGGGAGTGCCCTCACTCAACATTCAAACATGTCGACAATGTCCACCGACACATCTTGGTTTCCTGAGATTGAGAGGTCGTCGTCTCCTGGTACCGTGCTTACTTCAGATTGTTCATCGTCCCCAGAACCATCACCTTCATTGGCATGCTCCTCATTCTTCTCTGAACATATATCTTCGAACGAAAGCCTTTCCTCGCGACGGACGTCCTACGAGAATGCCTTCTTTGAGAGTCTTACAGCGTATCATATCGACAGATCAACAGGCAGCTGGGATGATAAAACCGACAGCAGACTAAGAATATCAAGCCCATCATCACACGTATCTACATCAAAGCTGTGTGAACGTTGCTTGCTTTTCGAGGATCTGTATCTGCGCCCTCTACTGCCATCACCAGGCGGCACGTCTCCTCCCCAATTCCAACTCCTTCACCATGCAACCTGGAGGGACCTGAGGGACTCGGCTCTGAGCGGCTGTGAGCTCTGTAAGGTTCTAAGAAACGGATGTTTGCATTCACATCGGCAGAGGCTGGGAGCTCCTGCATCCATAAAGACGGAACAAATCGAGACACTATTCGAGGATGTGAAAGACCTCGTTATCCGATCATCTGGCGAGACAGCCGCCAAGAATGACGACGCAGATTTTCTGGTGGGCTTCAATGTTCTCAACAAAAACCCACGGACCCAATGGCGGAATCATGTGTACAATTGGAGCCTGGTCACATATTGCGACCGATCGGGAGACCACCCACAGGTAGATGCAGATTTTATCCTTGGAAATAATGATGGTGAGCTCGTTATACCTCAGGCAAAAGGGTTGACAAAATCGCACGGGTCGAACAGCTTGAGCTGACTCTTGTGTAGATGATGGGCCACATCTGACCCATGGCGGTTTCGATGGCAGATGCTGCACACGGACACCAGACCTGAGCCTAGCTCAGAAATGGATCTCGGAGTGTCAGCATTTCGATAAAGAATGTGTTTTTAGACATGTTCCTAATCCATTTCTTCAGACAGAACTTCCTACCCGTCTTGTTAGAATTGAGAAAGGAGGCAACCGAGTGTGGTTGCAACCGACCGAAAGTGAGCAGCAGTACGAATATGCCACTCTCAGTCATGTTTGGGGAGGCACCAATACTCCATCCACAACCAAAGAAAATCTTGATGACCGCATACACAACGGTATCAAGACTTCTGAGCTTCCTGCAACTTTCAGAGATGCCATCACTGTAACTGATGCACTGGGTTATCGTTTTCTTTGGATTGACTCTCTGTGCATTGTACAGGATGACAAGACGGATTGGGAGCATGAATGCCCCCGTATGGCGTCGATTTACCAGGGCTCGGTGGTCACTCTGGCCGGCCCAACGGCTAAAGACTCGCATGCAGGGTTGCTGCATGGCCGGATGTTTCTTGACGAGCCATCTGACATGTACCAAACTCCACTACAATATCGCAACGAGCACGGAGAGTCTCAGAGCCTTCTGACCATGTACTATCCCGGCTTCAGAGATCACGCGAAGAAGGTTTATCCGTACAAAACTGAAAACAACTCAGTACTATTACGACGCGCCTGGATATTTCAAGAGAGTCTCTTATCCAGGCGCACACTGAACTTTGGCTCGACCCAGATGTACCTTGATTGCAGAAGGGGCACGCGATACGAAATGTCCCACCAAGGGGAGGGCTTCGGGCTTCGCCAAAGACCGCAATATCTTTCCTTCACTGAGAGACAGCCAGGAGAATACTACAGCTGGTGGAGGAGAGGAGTAAAGAAGTATTCCAGATGCGAGCTCACGTTCTTTTCCGATCGTTTGCCGGCGATCTCCGGAATCGTCCATCGCCTTCCGCCCCCAATATCTGACCAGTACGTCGCTGGTCTTTGGAAAAATGATCTCCAAAGATCTCTGTTATGGTACAACGAGGAAGGGCGTAGCCCGGGTAATCAGTCCGGTTCTCCTATGGAGGCACAGTACCTAGGTCCCAGCTGGTCCTGGGTTTCACTGCCCACACCAATCACCTACCCTGACCCAATTCATACAGAAAATGCTCCGCTGTTATGGAGTATGAAAACAATCTTTGCTTCTACTGCACCAGAGGGGGCAGATCCGTACGGGCGAGTCAGAGATGCTAGACTGACACTGCGCGGGAAAACAGCTCCGGCATTCATCACCCGCTTCGAGAATAACACTCCATCGAAAGGTACTTTATTCATATCTCCAATTGTCCAATCAAAGAGCTCCTTCAACAAAGCACAACTCTTTCCTGATGACCCCAGGCGCTTTCTTTCAGTTCCTTTAGTCAACGGCATGGGCGACTTGTTTTGGAACTCTTTTGGCGGTCGGACCTCTACGTACCCGCAGAGTTGTGACCATGAATGTGTAATGTTATTTCTCGCTGCGATCGTTGAACTGGACTCTTGTGGAATCGCGTATGCTTTGGTATTGGAGCCGGGAGGAAAAGCACATGATGTTTTCCGACGGATTGGCCTTGCGGTCATTCGTATTCGCCAGGAAGATCTAATTTGGTGGCATAGTGACTGCGAAGAAACGGATGTAGCCATCATATGAGCATCAATCATGAACAACTACTGCTATTCAAGCTCCAATTGGTCTTTCTAGGAGACAGCGAGCGGAGTCTCCAGGTTTCCGCTGAGCATGGGCTTTTGCCACAATGCAGAGATATTCATGTTAGTGCATGGGTCAATAAAGACCCATCCTGCTGGCGCCTGGCGCTTCGTGAAACTGGAATCCGTCAAAAACGGTGGCAAGATCGCGATGGGGCCAAACGGTAACTTCGTTTCATGATTCCCTGACTAAGCGGCGAACTTCGGGGGGCTCAGAAGTCATAATTCTCTTGGCGAAAAGGTAGCTGTGTGCCGGGCCCCGTCTGAGTTGAGGGCGTATGCGAGACATTCACGAAGAACCAGGGCGTGGCGAAAAGGCTGGTAGGCGCTTGACGCTTGACGCTTGTGTTCTGCGGCGTACGGAGCGCGCGAGCGGTCCAGTCGCGGTCGCAGAAAGACTGAGCGTTATGTGTCCAAAAAACGTCTGAGAGTCTCGTCTGTGTTCGCTTTCTGTCAGTCGTTGTGAGTGTGCGGGTTCCGTGCCACGGGCGAATCAGTATTTGTGTATGTTTCGGGCTGGAATGGATGCGATTCGTCGGTTTGGTTGAGGGGGTGTACGAACGGGGCGTGAGATTCTCTGCGGTTTTCGGGCTGTCACCTGTTTTTCTCCGAACATGGTGAGGGATGGGAAGGGATACAATGTGTCAGAAGTCAGATCGGACGATCTACTCAGCTGTTAAAGCAAATGGGTGGGGGGATCTGGACAAGGCGAGGCAGCTGGGAGGGAAAGCAGACGGGGGAAGGATTTCGCAATGGGACGAGACGAACTCTGAGGTTATCGGGTGGGTGGGCAGATCAAATCGTCATGGACTATGGCGTAGCTTTCTCTCGTTAAACTCGGGTGTCAAGGTGATAGCCTTTGACGGATCAATGTTGCCGAAGTCAAATCGCCGAAGGGTTCGAAGTCTGTCCCAAGCTCCTTTAGACACAGCTTGAGCTTGAGCCTATTCAAAGGTCGAATTGAGGGGTCTTTTTTGTTCAATGAGTTTGGTTCGTTCCTACCATTTGCCTTTGAGAATGAAAGGTTAAGCTTATTGCCCTATCTGCATATTCGCCATGTGCTGCTGCCCATCCCACCGCGCGGACGTACTTTGACCCGCCGTTCCCGCAAAAGCTTGACTGCCGGCATGTGCTGCTTTGATATCTTTCCTGTTTTAAGGGCTTATGGGAATTTGGATTTGGCGAGTTCGGGATTCAGAAGGGGTTTTGCAGTTTCCGAGGATTAAAAGGATAGTGGGATTGTCTAGACCCCGTATCCCGTGGCCGGATGAAACGTGATACATACCGATAGGGCTGAGGTACATTACCCATCCTTGGCGTGTCAGTGATCTTTGACTCATGACCGATCGGATGCTCTTTTCTTCAATGCTGGATCTATGCTCGGGCTCTTGTAGGACTCCGGTTTTTGCCGCTGCTTTCGAGTGTGCTTGGTGGCTCGCGGCCATGGGCATAGACTACTGGCCACTGCGCTTGTCAAGAGGAGACGGCTGTTTCCGGGTCGCCGACGGCGGGTCGTTTATGTCTGTGTCAGATCGTAGAAGATAAAGATTCGGGGTGCATATGATGCCGGGAAGACTCATTTAAGGTGTGAGTGGGGTTGCGGGCTATGCTGATGAGAGGTTAGAATCTGGACCCCTTTTCTAGGGGATCTGGCGATGATTTCTGAAGGTAGAGAAACATTGCTAGTGCACGTGGTTTTCGGCAAACTCAGTTAAGGTGTGAAGGCCACGGGTCATGCTGAAGGACAACTGAATTTTGGACCCTGTTTCTCAGAAACTGGCGATATTCGGCGATCTAATGAGTGGCCCGACGCGTGAAATCCGATAGGTTCTAATTACCGTGCTGGAAATCGTTGGTGTTAGATCCAATGTAAGCCAGGCATAGGAATACTACTAACAACAATACCTGTAGATGCCGCTCTATGGGGGGACGTGAATGATCACCAAGACAGCGATAAGGTCCGGTGTTTCGAAATCTGATATTTCATGCAATTGAGACAGGTGACGCCTGACATGGCGTGAAAAGATGAGTGCATCGAGTCATTCATACATCGAGAACTTGAGACAGGGTTGTCTGAAGCCTAAGCCTTTTATCTTACTTGATAAGAAACATAACATATACTGGACTCTCAATCATCTGGAAAGGTCAACGTATATATCTGAGGACCACATGTGAAGAACACAGGATGAAGACGATTCAGTGGCCTGAATTATGCCTGTCGAGCTCCAGGTAGAAGATTCCACGTCATTCACCATAAAGGTTTGAATACAGCAACATGGACCTTTCGTTGCGCGTTAAATTTCTTTGGGAATTTTGCGTCACTACGTAGATGAACTTTAGATACTGTGTGTCGAAAATGCAGTGGGCTGCGGAGGCTCTTGCTTTACCAAATAGGTTTGAAGCAGGTAAACTTGTGGAAGGACGCGACTACTTCAACCTCAGTCCAGGAGACTGTTTCCGTCAAAAATAGTGCCCAGATCGTTCAACCCTGGAAAGAGAACAATATCCGGTAGCATCTCTGCTAATAGACTTAAGGCCTAGGCCCGTAAGACGTAAGCAAGTCGCCCACTGAGTGTGCCTTGAAATCATCGCGCCGCTGGTTCTCAATGTTGCCATGTGGTTTGATCTAAATGCATCGTCGTGATTTAACAAAAAGGCATATCTCCTCATCTTGGAATCTATCCAAATGAGAAAAGCCCTCTTATAGCACCGTGCTGATCAGTCCTGAGCTGCTGCTTCAGGAAAGGCTTTTCCCGCTTATTTTCATGGCAATAACCACTACTACGAGGCTTAGTTAAAAGCCAACAAACCTTTCAGATTTATTCGGATGAAGCCCATATTAATTACAGGCTTACTGAGAACAGCATTCAACTATTCGGGGTCCTCCACAAATCCGTAACCTCAATATCACGGAGTTAACGGAGGTAACCATGAACCTTGCTCGACTCTCATAACAGTACTAGGTAGCCGTTTTCGTAAGGTCTCCAGAGAGGCCGGTAACTCCGCAACTTTGCATTAACTGATTCGCCGAATTTCGCTAAATACTGGACTCTATTGGAGCATTGGAGTCCAGAAAATGGAACCTGGATGCAATTCATAGTGCAGCAATCCTAGCTACTGAACGCCCTACGCCCTACTGCCAAGATTCAGCCGAGGTCGACTACTAACTTCTATGAGGGAATACTAATCTCGGAATTGTCTTATTCAAACCATTGCGATAATTATCTAAGGATAAATAAAAAGGAGTAGGCCACTCAAGTGCCAATCACGGGCATCATGGACGTCAGCCAGCTCAACATACGAGAGTTATGGCAACATCACGCCAGGTAACCTACGACAGTCGCGGACTGAAGATCTTTGCGAATCTTTTCTTTCCTCCCGTGTCAGCTCCCGACCGCAAGAATGCTGCAATTGTTGTTGGTCACCAGGTACAGGTGTCAAAGAGCAAGCCTCCGGCCTCTACGCCAAAACCCTTGCCTCTGAAGGGTTCATCACCCTCGCCTTTGATGCAGCCTACCAGGGAGAAAGCGAGGGCTTACCCCGAGGCTTAGAGGATCCAGCACAACGTGTCGAAGACATCAAATGCGCCGTCACATATATCTCAACCCTCGGAAACGACGTAGTCAACCCGTCTCGAATTGGCTGTGTAGGCGTCTGCGCCTCAGCAGGCTACGGCATCAGCGCGGCAGCAACAGATCAGCGCATCCAGGCTGTCGCGGGCGTATCTACAATGTGCTTTGGCACTTTGACCCGAGAAGGCATGAAGGATCCAGCAACCGGACAAATCGACGCTGTGAAACTGTCCCAAGGCTTGGAGCAGGCCGCGAAGGCTCGGATCGACGAGAAGGAAGGCAAGGCGTCAGTGACTCACAACATCCTGGACGTATTTTCTCATCCGAGGGAGAACATCAGGGCATACTACAATGATCATCGATGGAGTAATCCCAGATGCACCAATGAGATGGTGACGAGGAGTATGGAGCTTCTCGTCACATTTGATTCATTTCAATACATTGAATGGATCTCGCCGAGGCCTCTGCTGTTGGTTGCCGGAAACGAGGCAATGACGTTCCCATATAGTCAACAGGTTCTCCAAAGGGCCAAAGAGCCGAAGGAACTTTTCGTCATTGGTCGGGCTGGCCACGTTGAGTTGTATCAGGATGTGTCAAAGAGTGGACCGAAGCTGGTTGACTTCTTTGCAAGGGCACTTTGCATGTAAGCAGTCCCGGGATGGGGTTATAAGTAGTTGTCAAAATGAATAGAATCCATGCGACAGCTCTTTGGTGAAGAAATGGCAGCGGACGAGTACTTTCCAAATAGGACGCAGTCCGTATCCTGATGTATGTTGGTCCATATGACATGGTAATGAAAGCTTAGAAGACGGCATGTCCAAATTCTTCTGTCTCATAGCTCCTAATCTAAGAGACGGCAAACTTATCGCTGAACGTTAGGGTTGCGTTAGTGAGTTGGCCTCAATGTTTCAGGGACAACGAGGTTGCCCAAGGCCAAGGTGGCCTTCATTAATAGATACCCCCGAAGAGACGCTGTTGAAGAAGTGTACCGATCATGGATCGCGGCTACCTTCTTTATGCAGAAACGGACTTGTGAACTCATTTGGGTGTCCCTCCGTAGCGGGGAACCTGGTTATCGTATCGGTGGAAGGGGGCGAAGGAGTCGTCTAAGCTTAACTCGCAACTTTACGACCTTACATCTTATCGTTAAACCGACAGACTGTAAAGCGCTATCTACTGAGAGAACTACTTAGGGCTGGAGGTAGTAGCTAATTTTACACTACATAAATATGTTAAAAACGGTGGACCAAAGGTGGTTAATCTCCTGAGAAGTCATTTGATTACTACTGTGCTCTATAACCTCCTCTTTCTATCTCTATTGTCATCGTCTTCCTTGTTGTCGTCGTCGTCCTTGTTGTCGTCGTCGTCCTTGTTGTCGTCGTCGTCCTCGTTGTCATCGTCGTCCTTGTTGTCATCGGCGCTGTCCCTGTCGTCGGCATTGTACCTGTTATCATTATCCCTGCCATCGCCATCAATAGTTTTATCTCAGGTATTCTTCTTAATATAGATAGCAAAAGTTACTAACTCTCGAAATATCATAATAAATAGTGAGTTATTAACCTTTATAGATCTAAGAAGCTTTAGAATGTTTCTGCCCACGCCACTTAAATGTCTGTGGGATAGTTCAGGTTTAGGTGAGGTAGAATAAGGTAGAAAACGTCTTTAATAAAGTTAATCTACTTGCGCAGTCTCTTCACCTTCTTACCCATCCCAATATCTTGCGCAACTACCTCCATGACAACAAATGTTGCGTCTGAGGTATTGTTTTGACGCATCGTAGCCCTCTTAACTACCTGGCATCTTCAGGGAAAAACGCAAGCACCGGACTAAGAGCTTCACGATACAAATACCGCTCTCTCTCCCTTGCTGCCGCCTCCTCACGGCCCATGCCTCCCTCCTCGTCTAGTCGCACCGTGATAAGCTGGTAGTCGTCTCCATGGGTCTTGCGCCAGACCCTTGCTACTTCCACGATCGTTCCTATGAATCTTGTAGTATAGAAGAGCGTTGCGAACGCCGAAATGACAAAGCTAGCCTGGGTGACCCGACAAGGTGTAGCCATCTCTTCTGGGCATTGCCGAGTCAAGTACCACGGGAGAGGGCTCGGATGCTGCATGTCCGAGAAATCTGGCGATGCCTGCGATGATAGGCTGTGAAACCAGAAGAATGCGAGAAGACCATCGTATAATAATGAAAAGATTTGAGAGAATTGACCGAAAAAGCCCATGATGAATCGAGCAATCATAAGGATTGCAGATAAGATTGCAACCGCGAGGGTGGCGTCGACAAGCCTAGGGAAGAAAAGAAAAAAGTCAGCATCACCATTGAGTTTCATTGTAGAACGATGGGGAGGCGTGGAAAGAAAAATGACATACTCCTGCGACCAGACCAGCGGAACCTTAGGAGGCTGATTGCAGTTCGGATCACAGCGGACCAGTTGGCTTGGGCTGGAGTTCCAACCCTCGGCGCCCCCCTTTTCCCATAGTTTCAGTCGATAGTTTCTGGAGGATATCATCAAAAAGAGACTGATAGCCGTCGCACAGAGGCAAAACTCGGGTACGAAGGTGAACCTGTCGGTTATCTTGGGTGCCATTTTCACAAGCTGCAATGTCAACAATGTGACGGGTAGGCATGGACAATCTTGACCTTTTTATTGTGTCTGAACGTATGATACATCATAAAATTGATGCGTTAATCGCGGTTGGTAGCTGCCTTGACTGCTCGTATCTGGGTGGAGGTTCCGAGACCGAAACTTGCTCATACTGCCGCAGGGGTCACGGGAATGCGGCGGCGCGATACCTTCTGCACCGTACTGCGCGAATGAACTTGGAAACGCTTACTGGCTTCGTCGAATGGGGAAGTAAATCACAAATTGAGTGGGTCTTTTTCTTTATTTCTAGTTGGCAGGAGCGAGTGCCCCGAATATCCAGATATTTTGGTCAAGACTAATAGTGCAATGGCTACTTTACACTACAGCACAGGTTATCATTGCATCAAGCAGATTGCACACGGCGTATGTTACTTGGGCTATGGCCCAAGTACATGCTGTTTCATTATAATTCATGATGGAGCTCGGTACTTCAGATTCGAAGCTTTTTGAACGTCCACGTCTTGGCAGCATCATGCAGCAGTCATGCGCACCTCTCGTTTGGCTCAGCTTCCGAGCAGGTATGCGCAAGTTGACCCCGCAGTCGCTGCGACTCGACGTTTATTTTGAATCGCCCTGTACATCAAGGTAGAGAGTCCAAGTCATATAGAGCCTCAATCACCGTCTTCATCCGCTGTGTCTCGATCCTTCCATCAGCTAGATCGATCTCCTACTATCCATAAACATAACTCCGAAGCCTCAGAGTCAATTCAATCTAAGAACTTTTCATCTTCGACGTTTTTCCATGGCTCTCATCACTAAATGGGGCGCTGCGCCGCAATCTCTACTCAAAGCACACCGACGATACCTGCACTCGGACAGGCATAAGCCTCGAAAGTCTCCTCATCAGCTCAGTGACGAGGCTCCATGGCCTCGGACCCGCTTTCCATCACCCCATGAGATTCTGGGCGCGCAACTGGGGGTGCCTTACACCAAAAAGCACTTCTACCGGCTCGTGAAGCTATATCACCCCGATCTTCGTACTCTAAACAAAACCCGCGTGGTCAGTGTTTCGCACACAACTATGACTGAACGCTACCGCCTTTTGATTGAGGCACATAAGATACTCAGTGATCCAAAGAAGCGATTGCTCTATGAAAAGTATGGTCTGGGTTGGATTGAGCCCGAACAGCGGATTCAGCAAGCACCTCGCCCTTCACACAGTAACACAGCTCGTGCGAGATACGATGACGCCTCATTCACTCAGAAGGGCTCACCAGAGCGTCAATTCCCAATCTACGCATCAAACGCTGTAGTTGCCATTGTTTTTGTTGCGATGGCGATGGCGGGGGGCATTGCTCAGCTCGAGCGTGCTCGAAAGGCCCGGTGGGATTTCCAAAAGCGAGATTTAGCCCTGCAGGAGGCAATTAGCAGAGATCTCCGACACCTGGCAGACCAGCTCGATGGAAAACCAAGAGACTTAAGAATATTAGAATTCTTGGCACGAAGAGAACTTAGCAGCTGGTCAACACCGGAGGACCTGCACGAAGGATTCAATCCATACGAAAGCATTTGCCGCCATTGATCATTTGAGTCATGTGTCTCAATTTCTGAGTGGTTCATTTCTAGCATTATAGCTATCTGGAAGAACATGTACTTGAATTTGACTGGTATTTGCTTGCCCTGGCCTGTTTTGCTTAGAGTTTTGTTATCAGGGCGGGTAGTGGGAACAGATGACGATAGGGAAGACGCCGAGAGGGAAGACGACGAGAGGGAAGACGACAAGAGGGAAGACGACGAGAGGGAAGACGACGAGAGGGACGACGACGGCGACGGCAACGAAAGGGGCAGGGAAAGGGATTAAGATGAGAATAGCAGAGACGACAGAGACGACAGGGACGACAGGGACGACAATAAAAGTAAAAACATATTTAAATAATATAGACTATTAGGCCTAATGTAAGTAGCTGTCCGCCCGGCCAGCAAAACTCAACATCCCTATCAAGTTTATTATTCTACTGCATTATCAATCTTATTCTCATGACAGCCTATACTATCGCAATTAAAAATCATAATACTATGCTTTGCGTTCAGCAGCTGTAAGAAGTTCAAGCTCTGGAATATCGCTGTAAATGCCGCTAACTTTTGTGTGGTCGACTCCGGTAAAGCCATCTACATCTGTAGTCATAATATCACCAACTGGCAGCAAAGCTCGTATGATCCGTACAATATCCGCCCGCCGAAGGCTCAGATACTCACTATAAGTCCTGATTTCCTTGCCAGACTCTGTTGACATATCATATACCTCAGTTCGAGGCATGATACATTTTCGACCTTGATGCGGATCCAGCCTGATCTTACAGGCCATGATCAAAGCTTCAGTTCGGCGCCAAGACCTGTGCCCATTGATCGATGGTACAAGTGACACCAATTTCTCCACGGCTTTCGCGGTGCGGTGCAAGGTCCCCTCTAAGGTGCCATATCCGAGTATCTTAAGCAGAAGAAGGGTAGGTTCCAGGTCAACCTCTGGTGCCAGCTCGCCATATAGAAGCTTGCCTTCGAGGATATGAAGAAAGTGAGGATAGGTGATATTACTCACACGTGATATGTCACCTATGGGGAAGTAAAGAGCAACGGTGCTGTCGTATTCAAGTATGACCGTCATCTTTTCATGCAAACCGAGCGGGGTATCCCACCCCGTGCCGTAACCGACCATATGAACCGCTTGATGAAGAGATCTTCGGTCCTCCTTGGTAGACAAGTCTATGAGCCCATTTGTCAGAAGCCAGACTAAGCTTTCCTTACTGACTGTCGGCCTGTCTATCGCAACCTGTAGTATGTGCGTCATGAGGGGATTGAAGCGTTTAGGGGGAATCGCGTTGGTGGCTTGGTTGATGATCTGCAGCATGTGATAAACATCTGCTGTTGAAGTCGCACACAATGCGTGTTGTATGTACGTCAGCGCAGACGATCCACTGGCAAGTCGGCCTTCATCATCAGATATCGACAGCTCTGGCGCTATGAGAAATAACTTCTCGATGAGGGTTACTCGGCCGTATGCTACAGCCTCACATATCATCTCAGGTTTGAGTGGAAATACAGAATTCTCAAGACCAAGAATTATAACCTCATCAGAAAGTAAGCCCTGAATCATTTCGTCGAATATGCCGTCGTTGTCGTCGTGGTTTGTGTATCCGTGAGGGCTCTCCTCTAACAAGAATCGGAATGTTGCTGTATGACGGACGAAATGGAGAGGGTTTCGAGGATTCCAATCGTCCGAGAAGGCACCCGGGTCATGTCGAGCCAATTCGTTCAGCGTGGCTCCACTGGCCATCAAAAGACGGACGGCGTCAACATGACCTGAAAGAAGGCTGATGGCGACCGCAGAAAGCCAATATCCGCCGCGCCACAGGTACCCATGATACAAACCCCAGTGGCTGGCGCTCATACCGAGATTGATACATTGTTTCATGATGTCGAGGCGTCCCATATGACAAGCCCAGATAAACGCATGGTCCTCGTTTCGTGCAACGGCATTCGGCACTAGCCGCCGACGGAGAACGGAGCTGAACAATCGTGACACCAATGCCCATTGAAGGTGATCTTTGGAGACCAGTGAGCATGAGATTTCCTGGAGAATTTCGATAGGCAAGTCCCAGAGAGCCAGCTTGTTGCGGGCAACAGGGCTGGGAGCGGCCATTCTGCGATATAATCAAAGCTTCCGAGTTTCGTTCTAGTGTTGAGGATGGTCTGACGAATTTTTAGTGGGAAGGAAATGACGGGGCCGGTGTCTTAGTTTCATATATGAATGTTGAATGAGTATTTGGACGGCCAGGAACGGAAACAACGACGATGTAGTTGCAAGGCTAATGAATACTTAAATAAACAACAGTGAATACCAGTGGAGTGTTTCGGAGTTACGAAATTTGACCAGATGTTTCTTTTTGAGCCCTTATCCAGTGGCGACGAGTCACCCTTTGCACTCTCATAACCTTGAGGGTAGCGGCTCAAAGTGGTGACATCTGAAATATGAACATAGATAGACTTCGCATTCAGTGGGGAAGGTATCTACGAAGTAATTCATTAATATGGCGAATCTGATGATCTAGGTGTACCTAAATTTGAAAGCTCAAGACCTCCACGAATGAAAACTCCCTACAATTATTTACCCTGGTCACCCTCAGATAATTCAATATTTGGCTTCGAAAATAGCAGGAACTGAACTAAGTAGTCATCCGCTCTCGTAGGAACCCTCATGGAAATGCAGATCTTGCCAGTTTGTGTCATCACTGATCAGCAACGGAGAAATAGCGAGTCAGGGTTTCCTTTAGCTGAAAGATTGAAAATCCATGTTAGATGACAGAGAGTATGGTGCGGATACCAAAGATCAGTAACAGGACAGTAGCTACAAAGGTTGAGCTCCGCCGCCTCGCGGAACGTATCCGCCAGAATGGCAAAGCTCATTACCTCACTGGAGAGGGAAGACCGACAAGGGAACTCTGAAGCGACACAGTTAGAGACGTGATTGACAGCGGCATGAATCAGCTTTGATAGCTTCTAAGACAGACATCATTGATTAGAATCACAACATGATCTCAGTGTCCGAAAGTGTACGTGTCTAAGCTTATTATTACTAAAGTATCAGGCCTATGTGCTAGCCGCCGCTGTCGTCGTGACAGGTGCAGCACTTGTTGCTGCAGATGTGGCTGCCGCCGTAGTGCCCGAAGTAGTCGAAGTTCCTGTTGATCCACCCTTCACCACCGTGGCTCGGACAACTTGACCGAGCGTGTTAAAGACGATGTTGACCAACGAGCTTAGCGGAGCATACTCATAGACCTTTTGAACCAAGCCATTGCCGAGGTCCGTCTGAGATCCAGTGAAAGTCATGTTCTGCTGGTAGTTGCCAATGATGCTGCTAAGAGCGCTACTACCAGCGTTGGTGACTTCTTGTACAATGTTGCCGAGGTTGTCGATGAGGAAGTTGATCTTGGTGTCGCCGTTGACGATGGAGCCGAGAAGACCATCCACGGCGCCGATGACATCGTCGACGACATCTCCTACTGTGTCGAGGAGGTTGATCAGGAGCGGGTTCAGGTCGAGGGATGCCAAGGTACGGTTGACAATGTCGACAAGATTACCGAGGCGGATGACAAGCTCGAGCTCCGCTGAAACGTCGGCAATGGTGATGTTGACCTTCTCGATGCCGACCTGCACGCCAGCATTGATAGTCACGAGCTTAGCAACCTCTGCAGCGAGATTGATCTCGGCGTTGAGGTTGTCGACGTCGAGCTCGATGCGCCCGACGGAGAGCTCAGGGACCTTGAGGTAGACATCCGCAGGAGGTGTGCTGGACGGCGCCGTGGTCGTTCCACCCCCGCCGCTACCGTTGGTCCTGGTTCCCTGCGCAGCTGTCGAGGTTGGGGTAGTCGCGGAGCCGCTTGCTTGTGGTGTTGAGGATTGTTGGTCGGCTGCCGTGGTTGTCTCAGCAGTGTCCGTCGCGGTGGGGGTTTGTGCCACCGCGAGCGAGACGAGGACCGCGAGAAGGAATGAAAGAACGGAGTACCTCATCTTAGGCTGATTGAGGTGCGTGCTTGTGTGAAGGAGTGAATGAAGGAACGACGACAACACCAGATGGGGAGAGACGAGGAACGGCTTGACGCTGGTGAGCTGTGGGATACTCCAGTCACGGCGACAGGGCCGCCGGGGGATATAAGGCGGCATCGTCCTTCAGCGAAATCAAGGTTGTCAATTTACCTCATCGGCATCCCCTGTTCATCGCGGAGCAGTCACGCATCCACACCCGAAGCGGGACTGGTCCAATGCGGTTCCATATCTAGGGCGGATAATGACAACGGTTCCGAAAAGGCGGTGCTGGCAGCTGGCCCCCCGCCGCCCCCCTTTCCAAAGCGTGGCTAGTCATCTCATGCCGAGACATGCTGCAAGCCCCCGGGCCGATGGGCTGCATGTTTTCCTTGGAATCACTTCCAAGTTTCCAAGGTAAAGTGAAATTGCCGTCCATTATGCATGGGATATCGATGTCGCGTCGACGGTCTGGGCCTTACGCCGTGGGATGAACCAGTCGGGTGATTCGCTTGAACGTGGGCTTCGCGTGCGGAGGCTTCCGAGAGGATAACCGACTAAGTGTGGGCTTTGGAGATGGGGAGACTTACCCATGATCTTAGCATGGATTTGTATTGAAGTGGTGTGGGTGTGATGCCTGCCGGTGTTGGGAGAATTCTCTCGTCATCACATCTGGGCCTCGCATCCCCTCCCACATGCGTCAATAGACCATACATCTATCCAGTATTCCCCGCGTCCATGTGAACAGTAGACCTTGCTCGTCTGCGGCCTTTCTTCCTGTCGTCTCAACATCTTCAACGGCCTGCTGTGCCATTCATTCGTTCCTTACGAGACTTCATCAAATCTTCGCCATGGGCCGCTTCATCAGCAGGGCATTCGCCTTGCTTGCCGCTCTTTCAACTGTCGCCCTCGCTCAGGATGACACCAAGGGCGACGGCTATTTCGGATACACTCTCGAACGCCGTGGTGACAATGAGTCCGCCGTATACGAGACGGAAAGCACCAGCACCGGCATCGATACGCTCAACCCCATTCCGGATGTGTACCTCAACGCCTCTGTATCAGTCGGCGAGATCAGCATCGAGGTGAAGAACATCACGGCCAAGGTGAACCTCGACGCAAAGGTCCTCAACCTGCTGCACTTCCAGGCTGGTGTCGACGCGAGCATCGACCGTGTCAAGCTGGGCATCTACAACGTGTCTGCCAAGGTCGAGCTCGAGGCTCGTCTGGAGAATGTCGTGAAGATGGTCGACGACGTCCTCACGAGCATCGATCTCAACCCCATCATCGCCACGCTGGGTGACACGGTCGGTGACATCGTCAACAAGACCACCGACGTTATCACGAGTCCCGTCGAGACGGACGCGAGCTCGGTCGCAAAGCGCGACCTGACCTACCGCATCGAGAACAACATCTTGTACTCAGTCAACGACTTCTCCGGTCGCACACACACAAACCGCGTGCTCGCGCAGAACGGTTCGCTGTTCGATGTGTACCTGAACAACAACGGCGACGAGACGGGACGCCGCGTTGTCGGATACTACAGCCGCGACATGACCTTCAGCGGCCACAACAAGACCATCTCGATTGACGGGCAGGTCAAGGAGTTTGAGATGCAATACGTATATGCGCCATACCCCGGCCTGGAGGCGTTTAGCAACATCTACATGGACACGACTGGCAAGGTTGTAAGGACGAAGATCGTGGCTGAGGCGGAAGGAGGAGGCACTGCGACGATTAGCAATGACGATCAGTGAGCGGCGCAAACGGCCTCACGGTAGAAAGTGAGAGACAGGGCCTCGAGCCGCCAATTGAAATTGATTCCCGTTACCAACGACATCATAGGACCAATGCCATTGTGGACATCGAATTGCCGTTTAAGATGGTGAGGCATGCCAGTCTGTAAGCAGAAGAACCTCCGACGTCTGGATCGTTCGATTGAAACGGGGAGCCGCCTGTGGGACTTTGACACGCCCCCCATATAATGGAGTTGATATTGGTGGGGGCGTGTTCGTGGGCAGACTGCTGTTTTTTTCTCGCAATGGAACGCGGTCAAAGCTGAATGCACAGAGATCACATCAGTGGGCTATGCCTGTGTGATGGGAATAACTCGGTGTTGTAAGATGACATGTATACGTGGGCATTCACCTTCTTCCCTTCTAACTATCAATTGTCGTGACTACATGTACGGAGCTACAGCGTGTTACCACGGAAAGATTCTGAGCTGTTGCAATTCTTAACAGCGCTGTTATTTCTGGTCCAGGCACAGGACCAAATCCTCCGCGAACTGCGACGCTCTGAGTTCTCGGGCTAGGGCCGGACGGGCAGATCATTCATCTCAGCCCCCATGTAGTAGCGCACGGCGCCGCCAGCGACCTGTTCAGCACCATTTTGTGCTCAATATGAAAGTTGTGCTGGAGTTATGTGTCTGGGTGCAACTCTTCCCCGCTGCAGCATGTCAGAACCACGATAAATTACCGCAAGGTCGCACCCGTTGGTGACCTGGATCTGCCTTGCGACTGCAACGTGGGCGCGCTCGGGTCGGTTACACCCAAACGATCAACCGTATCAACGACGTACTAGTCACCGTTAAGTGGCTGTTGGCAAACTGGGAGTGATCTCGGTAGAAGTCGCTTCTACGGCGCTGCTTAATTGTTGGACCGTTGGTAGTGTGATTGAATAGTGCTTTCTTTTTGGCCACATTTTAGCCCCTGAACCCCGCGGAGGCCGTTGGCACGGGTTTCCTTTAGCCGTGAATCACAGCCCACAGCTCCAATTTACTCGAGTTCTAGCCAATGTCATCGCCCGACCCAGCTTTCTTGATGGAGTTCTCTGATGGAAAAGAAAAACTTCACTGGATAGAATCCCATGTTGTCAACATGGAGGTAACCTTGTAGGGTGGGCTCTGTGAGGTGGTCCACTGCGCAAGGAGATTATCGCCAGTAGGATCTCATGGCCTGTCACCCTCTTCTCATCGCCCTGCACGGCAATTCGTCCGACCAGATCTCGATAATTTTTGGAGCCAGTGCAGTGTTGGCAGATGCAGAAATCAAGGCAGAGGAAATTTGGCATGTTTCACACGTACGATTCTGGCTCTTCGATGAGTTCCGCTTTCGTCGACGTGCGTCGGATAAGCGAGTGCTGAGGGTGTGTCGACGCGGTTACGCGGCACCAATGCAAGGGCAGCGAGAGGAGGGAGGGAGTGATGCGCTCGCTCTAATGCGCTGCGACGCTGCGGCGTGATGGAAGCTTGGTACGGGTAATAGTTATGCTTGATTAGCCAGAGCGTTCAGATGATCTGATGGCGGCATACTCAAATCCTGCTTTTGAGAAAAGGGGTAATATTAGATATTGTCGCGGCATATCCTTCTTCGTGCGTGGAAGACTGCCTCGTCCTCTTTACCCTGTCCTCAGTTGCGCAGCCAACGGCTGTCATCTCATCTCCGGGGAAGAGTTGAGGGGAAGCCCAGAACGGAATTGTCCGAGTCTTTTCCGTGCTTGAACAACATGTCGTCATTAGAATCGCATTTTGTCGTAGGGTAGCATGCCCCCTGGTCGCGGGCTCCTCCTGTATCGCCGATTGTGGAAACCTTCCGAAGGAGCCCCGTCCGTTGGTTTTTGACGAAGAATTTGCTTCCATGAGTCGTGTTTGGTTCCATTGCATCTGGGACTCTAGCCGCACACGACTGGAAAAGCGCTTAAGGTTGCCATCTGAATTCCACTCAATGGAAGAATTATTCTCGATATCTCAGCGCAGACATACGTCGGCCAGGTTTCCCGAAGCGCACAGAGTGGTATCTCAAACATGTAAGGCTTCAGCATGGGTCATTGGATGTTGGCTTGGGCATTGCGTTGAGGTTTCTGTGCTCACATTGATGTATCTACTTTCAAGTATTTCTAGCCAATTTGCAAACAGTCTCATTAAAAGCAAGCATCAAAATTCTTCGTTATGTGTAAAGAAATACGATCAGGCGTCGCCACTCACAACCAAATCCATCCAACCCGTGTTCACGACACTATGGAACGAAGCATACTTAAGTCCCACAAGACAATGAGCCTTTCCAGATGTACCATGCAGTTCATACAGTATGTATGTAGCTGTCGTCCAACTGCTCATGTTCACCCAGAGTGAGGATCGTTGGCAACTGTGTGAGGACCTCCAGGTGGCATACCTTTGACAGGTTCGCCTTCGCTCCTGATCCACCAACGATTCGACGCATTCCGAACAGTAGAATTGTCTAGTACTGGACGCTTTTGCCCCGATCTGAGATCTATGTCATGAAGATCTCTCCGAAGACACTCTTGGCGCCCATAGGTTGCATCAACTCTGGCAGCGGTTTCAAGCGCTCTCCGGCCCTTCTCTATGTTCGTGAGTGGTCTTGGGATAAAAACGGGAGTTGGCTCGGGTTGCAGCTTAGAGGCTGGGGTCGAGGTTCGGACAGGGGCTGGAGTTGGGATTGGTTTGATAGCTGGCTCAGGACCAGGCGGCGAGTTGCCGTTTCTCGTGTTACCGGGCGGTTCTGAATGGGCCAGCTTATTGCCCCTAAGTCGTAGCATCTCAACATCGTCTTCTTTCTGAGGGCCCACCGGGGAGTCGAAAATCCTATCTCCCATGTGAACGAGCTTGTGCATTATCCAGATCAACCAGACTCCAAAACGAATTCTGAATTTCAAATCTGGTCTAGAATGAAGCACATGTTTGCGCCACTCCGTCGAGCCATGGGTTATACCGTTAGGGTAGTCATGAGGATTGCGTCTGGAAGGCAAGTCCGTAGATACGTGTATCCACCGCGCCATTCCGCCGCAGAAGACCAAGAAGGCCATTCCTACCACAATCGCGATGAAGAGCCCCAAAGGGATCTTGCGTTCGTGGTTGAAGGACGCGACGCCTACAATTGACCCGAACGTAGCGCCAAGTAGTGCGCTGAACAGAAAAAGGAAGAAGATTCCGAAACGAAGGAAAGCGAGGTTGGCGCCGTATTCATCGCAAGCTATCTGGGATTCAGACATTGTTATAGCTCTCGAGAAGCAGATCAACTTCGAGGAAACGATGAGGATGATTTTGACGAGAATGTCTCACACTGCTATGTTGGTTACGTTTGATGAGTCCGCAACGATGTGCTCATCTGTGTATATTCAAGGACGCTATTTATATGTCGTATTGCGACCTCTCTATCGCACCTAAAGAATCGAATCGTATCTTCAAGGAAGCTTCGTATGATATGGGTTGTTTCGGATGTGACACAGAGACCGACACAGCGATGGCGTTTGCATTCGATTGGTGTCCTTTTCGACTGCGTTCCAGAAGACATCAGTGCCTTTCATGAGGAGCACTTCGATCCTAGATTGTGTTTAGACTCAGAAAGACAACGGTATGTGATATGTAGCCTTAGGGAGATAATAAAAGAAAGGCGTTCTACTTATGCCAAACGCACAACGGAATTTGTCTCACTACACAAACGCATCACCCACTAACTGGCCAATAACTCTTTCTGAAAACCTGCTGTCTCATGAGCAACCTCCTCTGGCCGGCAAGATACAGTAAAACTAAAGATAGCAGTAAAGAATGTAGTTGATACCACCCCATATTCTGACCGACACTGGGTTAGACCATCAAACAGAGGCACTGATTGACGTTCGTCAGGAACTGCAAGCAGAAAAGCCAGAATTGATTAAAAAAACGAAAAATTTAAACCCGAATGATTGTGTAAAGTCAATCGCGGTGAGGATTTGAGCCTCACGCGGGGGTCGAACCCGCAACCTTGAGATTAAGAGTCTCACGCTCTACCGATTGAGCTAGCAAGGCGGGTTTATATTGTTGACGGCGACCGAAAATTCGAGACCCAGATACTCGGCCTGGCTGCTGCATCTTCGATTCACGCTTCAAGATTCACAATTCCCATGATTCCTTGAGTGGTTGAGCTACGGTGAAATTCTCTAATTGAGTTTCGCATTCTTCGAACTTTACTTTCGCGTGGTGTGTGACGTTGCCCACACCTTTCTAGCCGCCGTCGGCCCCCGTCTACCACCAAATCAGGGCATATCCTTGTGAAGAGTTGCCCTTGTTCAATAATATCTGTTAGCTGACGTCAAAAATTGTTCGGATGGTATTTCGCTTGAACTATATGGACCGTCACGACATCCCTGTTGCGTTAAGCTTCATGCAGGTTCCGACTTGGTCTCGGTCGACAATGATGCAAACTAAGCTTCGCGCCCTGTGCCGATGGACCGCCATAATTCCACAGAATCAAGGCGTAGAAAAGCATTGATGAAGTGCTCGAAACTCTCAGTGAATCCGCATCTATCGGATCTACAACCCAAGTACAACCTCCGCCGGAAGGCAACCGTAATCTCCGATCCCGTTGCCGGCGAAACCTTAACGGAAGATCGGTGCTCGGAGCTATCCCGTTTCTCCAGATCGCTATCTAGACGTGAACTTCACCGTATTGTTGATCAAGTATGTAAAGCCATGCGCTACCTCCAAAAGATATTCCAAGACAATTCTCAAGCATTTCATTCTTCACACTCAACATGTCTTCCTCACAGGTTTCTCTTGCTCCCAGACTGGGATGGATAGGTAAGACCACCGTTTATGGCCATGCAGATTTTATTTTGGTGCAGGCACTGACAAAGGCCAGGACTGGGATCCATGGGCCTGCATATGGCTTCCAATTTGCAGAAGTATCTGTCAAAGAAGCAGGGCCCAAGTCTTCGTTTCTATAATCGTACCGAGTCCCGTGGTGACCCTCTTAAACAACTAGGGGGCACTCCATCAACCATTCCTGACTTGGTGTCCAACTCTGACATTGTGTTCATGTCTTTGGCTGATGATTCGGCGGTTGAATCTGTGCTGGACAAGATTCTGGAGGTTGGTCAACTGAACAATAAGATAATTGTTGACACCTCGACCATACAACCTTCCTCGTCGGCGACGGCCAAATCAAGACTGCAGGAGAAAGGCGCAGACTACGTCGCTGCTCCAGTTGTCGGAGCCAGTCCTATAGCTGCGAAGGCACAACTCTTGTGGATCTTGGCTGGAAAGGAGAGTTCCATTGAGGCCGTACGTCCTTTCATCACCGGTGTAATGGGGAAGGGCATTGTTCCGACAGGCGATGACGTTCGCCAAGCGAGCTACTTGAAAGCTGTAGCGTAAGTGCATCAAGTCTCTGGCGGAAAAAGCTCCCTCCTTACTGAACTCACGATAGAAACACCTTGTCAATGGGTATGGTAGAGGTGGTGGGTGTCGCTCATACTCTCGGTGAAAAGGCTGGACTGGGAATCAAAACCGTGGAGGCTTTGCTCCAAGAACAGATTGGTCCGGTCGGATTGATGGTTTCGAACCGATTGACGTCCGGTGCTTACATGCCTCCTCGGGGCGAGCGGCCATGGTCCCCTGCTACTAACGGAGTAGCAGCCGGAAGGCAGGCTCTGAAGAGCGGTACACAGCCTAAACTGCTGTCTCTCATTCTGCAGCAGCTGGAACAAGCGGTGGAATATGCCGATGCGGCAAACCGACAAGTCGATGCTTCAGCGATCTACGGAGTTATCAGAAAGGATGCGGGACTCTCCTTTGAGACGGACCAAGTCAAAAAGAGGGATGGTTCTATGTAGAAATTCCCTACAGATCTATCCGTCGGGCGAGATCAGGCGTAGTCAAAGCCCAGTGCGGTCTGATGGATATCAAGGTTTTAGGTTAGATGAAATGTATTTGCAAGGAGGCAAACCGCAATTTTGGTAATCATCACTCACAGTCATTCAAGTACCGCAAGTACCGCATGATCATGTTGCAGACCATCGACCCTTGGCGCATGATGTCTTCAGATGGCGCTAGTTGTTATAATGCGGAAGTATTGTCAAACTACCTAATGTGTCGAATATGCTGTGAAACGTGATAGAATATAACTTAAGTGATTGGCCGCGGGAATTTTGAAGTTTAGCCAAATCACTCGGCAATCTGACTTGACAAAAGATTACGTGTGGGAGTTTTAATTGACAGACCATGACATGCAGCGTGCATACCATCATGGCCAGTTATATACATGTAAGCTGGAGGATGACGATGACCCATGAACTCACCCTCGAGCATGTACAAGCATAGAAAGAATAGTGATTATGACCGGAACACCCCGCTTCCTAAGAACTCTAGCCGTTTTCTAATGATCCGACATTATCATTACTTCTTACTCGTAGGCGTTCCATCCCCAAGTTCTGCCAAAGGGGCCTTTGGCTCCTGTGATGGCGGTGGTGGTACCACCGGAGGGTAATGCTCAACGCCGTCTAACTCGCTGACTGTATGCAGCTCGGGCACACCGATAGCCGAAGGATTAATATGTCTTGCATGCGGGGTATGGCTAGTCATCGAGCTGACATTGCTGTCTGCATACGTCGACATTCGCTGGTTATCGATCACGGGTGAGGCATGCTTCAAGCCGTAGTACGGCGAGTGTGGCGGCGAGGTCGAGGCGTAGGATCCCTGGACAGTAGTCGTGGCGAAGGATGCTTGGATGGTCAGTCATGATCCTTTGGAATAAGGTGATGAGAGGCTTACATCGGGCCGGGTCATACGGACAAGGGCTGCGTGATGGGTCGTAGGGCGAAGGGCTGTGTGGCGATGAGGCGAAGCCCATCTCGGGATGACGGCCGGGAGAAGCGGGCTCCCAATTCGGCTCGCGCCTTTCGTTGCGCTTTCGGGCATGCCAGCCGCATCGCCAGACGATGGCGATGACGACGCCGACAGCAACGGCAGCTCCAATCGCGATACCTACGATGGCTCCCGTGGCGAGACCACCTCCTGACCCACTATCCGGCGTTGATGTCGCAGAAGTGGATGCTGAAGGAGTTGGTGAAGCATCCTCGCTGGCGACGAAGAATGCTCTCGCGCTGGCGTCTTTACTCAATGTGGCTGGGATGAGGTTGTCTATTGGGCATAGCCCGTCTGTCTCGTTGCATGGATTCGTCGCGCAACATCCGATGAACGGGAACGTGTTTGTGTGTTCGTTTTTGCAGGTCCACCAAATCTCTTTCGCGGGTCTCGGGTCGTCACAGCTTTGCGCTTGGATATTCGGGTAGACGTCGAGACTGAAGGAGGACACCTTCCTGTCGTCGGCCGGGCACTCTCCGCCGTTGGCGCATGGGTTCGAAGTACAGCAGCCGATAAACTCTTTCGCGCTGCCGGTGCAGACGTAGAACTTTCCTCCTCTAGGACAGCTCAAGTCGCCGCTGTGCGCCATGCCGATGGTGATATGAGTGCGGTCCTCGATAGATGTATACCGGAAGTAGGCGTTCCCCTTCTTTGGTTCTTTTGGTGTGCAGAAGAAGAAAGATATGAGATCAATTTCAAACCCTGACTTGGGAAAAGCTGGCACGCGTACTTGATTGTTAGTCAAGACATCCCGTCTGAGATGTATATAAGCGTAATTGAGAGAGGGCCCACAGGTTGGAATGCGAACCAAGCCACCCCAGCCCGATCAGCTTGGCTTGCCCGGGGGCATCATTCGGCGACTTTGATCTTCGATGGGGTGGTGTAACTTGGTCCAGCACAAGAGAAAGCTCGTCAGACTCGCTGCAGGCAGACGGATAAGGCTGTTGCTGTTGCCGCAGGGCGAAGGATGTGCCAATATTGCGCTTGTGGGGGTTCACAGCCTCTTTTTGGGGGCTCTTGGGGGTAGGCTTTTTGACGAGCATGTGGAGACACAGGCTCACTACTTGGCATCATCAAGATGGAGACTGGCGTTGGCCAAGACTTCGAGTATGCGGGCTGCGGAATCCGGTAAGATGAAGGGCATTGCATGAGCTCCCAAAACCACAGCGGCGGGATTTCTTGGGCGTTTGGGAATTGGTCTCACAGTGTTTGCCATTCAAGGCTGCATTTTCATTGAATGAGGGTGTGTGTGGGATTGCACCCAAGCCGCGTGGAGGGGACTGAGACAGATCATCACGAGGGGGCCGGCTTGATTAAAGGGTGCCATTGTGAGACCTTGAAGTGGAATGAGTTCATAAATGGTCTTGGAACAAGGTCGAAGAGCAAACAATATCCTTTGCGGGCGGGTGGGTGTTCCGCCGGCTATCATGCTGTTGGAGCCAGGGTTGTTGGTTCGAGGTGTTTGTTGGGTGGCGGGGGCGTTGCTCTTGCAGTTTGCACTTTGTAGGATCGCCTGCGGAGGACTTGGCTGCTCAGCTGAAGTATCTGAGATAAGCCCAGCCTGGTTTGCGGTGCAAGCTCTAAAAATACGAGAAAGTTTGTCATCACCGCAAATGGGACGGGTCGCCCAACAGGAGAGTCTGCTGACGGCGATGCTGACGGGGAATCCGAACTTACGAGTAGGGTGCCTTTGTGCCGACAGCACACCACCACAGCATAATACGGGCTTTTGCCTTTGTGAGTATCCAGAACCAACAAGAATCGACCCCAAGCAGTGTGACCAACATGCATGCAATGAAAAGATTGAGGCAGGGTCTGTTGGAACGAGTTGGACAGTGTTGCGTTTGAAGAAGCGATCGGGAAGGTTTCATGATCAAATAAATATCCTTCAAATTTCGCGCGCTGGCCCCCTTGCTGCGGGTTTGATCCCTTGCGTTTGCTCATGGCAGTCTTGGAAAAGTGGCCTTGATGAGGGCATCGCGAAGACCGACGTCGATCGTGTTGTGCATGAAGGACGAGTACCACCACCAGGCAACCATTTTTCGTTGCACTGTGACGGCTTCATACTTTTTCGAGGGGCGAAATCCAATAAATTGTTTCAATTTCTATTTGCCTGACGTGTGGGGAAGAAGCCGTTGATCAAAACCTTCCCTGATGGTGAAATTCGGCCGCTTTTCACGAATCGTCCCAAGATGTAGGCTGTCAGGTAACGCGACGAATAAAAAGGTTTCAGTAAATGCCGATTCAAACAACCCTTAACCGAACGTGTCATCGTAGACGTGGCCAGTCACACTTGTGTGGGCACCAACTAGATCTCTGCGACGAACTACACGAAGATCATTATAGACATGGTCGGGGTCAATTAGAAGGCCTTGAAACAAAGTAGTAATCCGATGACTCCTCTACACGTATTCAGCGCCCGCGGAATAGTGGAAATTGGATATACAACCATCCGACCACATGATACAACACCGATGAGTTGCCGGATCGGGGTCTTCCTCCATGGGTTGGCCTGGCAGCGCCGTCCTCTCAGCCGTAGAATACGAAACTTTCGGCCCGGGCCACGAACGCTCAGTAACACAAATACGGCCTTGGCCCGGGATGGCCTGGGCTCCACACGTCGCTTGGGATGGCCGCGTCGCTCATGGAACGAACTGGGCCGGGGGATGGGCTGCTTCCGGGCCGGTGTCGAGCAAGTCTTGCCGGTAGGGCTTTATGCGGCAGCCCAGGTGGCGGGTGTGGCACCGTCGCCGAGAGGATTTTGGAATCTTTAGACGGCCCCATAGCCGACGAAAGGATCGGAATGGGATGCCGGACATCAGCATCCACCTCGAATCCTGTGGGGGTTGCGGAACCGTTCGCTCGGTAAGTTGAGGCCCGATGTGCCTTGCCAAGGGTGCCGTTCACACATGAAATTTGAAGGCGGTTCCACTGAGGTCTGCGATCATGAGACGGAAGCTGTAGCATTAAACCTTGACAACTTCACATCTAGGACTTCATCCTCTTGACATCGTCACATTGAGTCTGCTATTTTCGTTCATGAACCATCACCAACTGAGATCCTCACGGCCGGCGAGCGGAACGCTGCTGGAGTCCGGACTGCAATCTGCAAACGCAGTCTCATCTGCGGATGTAGCACTGATCCTCTCGGACGACGTTGAGACTCGTGGCGCCGCCATGTTCTGCTGTTGACCGGCAACGTAAGGCGTCAATCCTACGACGTGGTGATCCGTGGCGGGATGTGGAGGTGAGCCCCGGGGGACCCCGGCCTCTCTTCAGTCCTGGGACCATCGCTTCCCTCCCGAGGAAATCGGCCCCATCCGCTCGCGCATCGGATGCTGCATTCGTCGGAATAGCGAGAGAAGCGCGAGTAAGGCACGCGACGTTCAGGAGAGCGACCTCAAAGAGGGGCATCGCGCCGAACGGAAGAGCGACCGGCGTCGTGCTCAAGAACAAGCCCAAGGGAAGCCAATGATGTCTTTGGGATAGAGCCCAAGACCGAGCAAAGGGGGCCCGTCACGGTGGAACAGTCCGCCAGTCCGCCTTGGCCTGCGTCCGGGGCTCGGTCCGGGCGGCCTCGTTGAAATAACTTCCTGCAGGAAGGGTTGCGCGGGAGCGAGGTTAGGTTGCGTAAGGTTGGCTGCGTATGTACACAAGCGGCGTCTATCCTTAGAATGTGGATGCGGCGCCAAGGGACCGACCTGACTTTCACGAAATGGGGGCACGCAACGCTAGCTCAGGGACGATCAGCAGAAAAGAATAGGGATGGACTCTGTGGCGCTCACTCGGCTCTCGCTTTTTGGTGCGGGAAGCGATGCGTTGGTCCAATGTGGCCGCAGACTAGCGACCGAAATGGTGTCGTTTCACGGACGTCCGAGAAGCGCACGTCCATGTCCGGCGGTCTCTCCACGGGCCTCCGGTGCGACGAACAGGCTCAGGCACACGCTCTACGCTTGTCTCTCTCCTGAACCACGGTGCGGTCGGTCGGGCGATCTCGACGTTGTGATGGAGACGCGGGAAACAAACCGATGCCAACACGCACACGATCAAACATGTCAACATGTCGTATTTAATACCCAGGTTTCCGTCTCCCAATCCGGTTCTCGAAGCAGCTCAGCAGAACTCAATCACACTCTCACTCAACAACCAATCGACTTCTCCTCGGTCTATCTCGACGATACCTTTTCTTCAATAAATATAACACCATTTCCCCGACTTAATCCAACCCCTTCAAATCAGTCAAAATGCCTGGCCTTACCTCCGAGTCCAAGGGTTCCAAGTACGACCGCATTCCCGGCCCTCTGGGTCTGGCGTCTGCGTCCCTTGAGGGCAAGGTCGCTCTCGTCACCGGTGCCGGTAAGTCCATCTGATACTTCCTCTTGCCCCTGGACGTTGCGCACCTCGATTGCCGGCAGACTTTAGTCATGGCTTTTGTGATGCATCTCGGGGTCTAGTTCGTCCGATCTCGTGAGAAGGTTCACGCAACTAATACTGGCTGCTATAGGCCGTGGCATTGGTCGCGAGATGGCTATGGAGCTTGGCCGTCGTGGTGCCAAGGTCATCGTCAACTACGCCAACAGCGCCGAGACCGCCGAGGAGGTCGTCCAGGCCATCAAGAAGTCCGGCTCTGACGCCGCTTCCATCAAGGCCAACGTCTCCGACGTCGACCAGATCGTCAAGATGTTCGCCGAGGCCAAGAAGATCTTCGGCAAGCTCGACGTCGTCTGCTCCAACTCCGGTGTCGTCTCCTTCGGCCACGTCAAGGACGTCACCCCCGAGGAGTTCGACCGCGTCTTCAGCATCAACACCCGTGGCCAGTTCTTCATCGCCCGTGAGGCCTACAAGAACCTCGAGGTCGGTGGCCGCCTCATCCTGATGGGCTCCATCACCGGCCAGGCCAAGGGTGTCCCCAAGCACGCCGTCTACTCCGGATCCAAGGGTACCATCGAGACCTTCGTTCGCTGCATGGCCATCGACTTCGGTGACAAGAAGATCACTGTCAACGCTGTTGCCCCCGGTGGCATCAAGACTGACATGTACCGGTAAGCATTCCCGACAACTCATAACAGACTTTCCAGCTCTAACATCATCTCAGTGACGTCTGCCGCGAGTACATCCCCAACGGCACCGAGCTCGACGACGAGGGTGTCGATGAGTACGCCGCTGGCTGGTCCCCCATGCACCGCGTCGGTCTCCCCATCGACATTGCCCGTGTCGTCTGCTTCCTGGCTTCCCAGGACGGTGAGTGGATCAACGGCAAGGTCCTCGGCATCGACGGTGCCGCCTGCATGTAAATTGCTACCTAATATAATCGGAGTTACGGATTACTGGGGCGGGTATTAGTAGATTGGATCACCTGTACATCTTAGACTAAAGATACGGGACTTATAATCAATAAAGGCGTATGCCTCATTAGAAATTAGCACATACTGTCTGCGATCACTGTGAATTCGTGCTGCCTAGCTCATAGATATCAGTTCTCTAATTATCGTCCACTGTCAATGAGTCTTATTAAGTAATATTTTGTCTATCAACCTTATTACTGCGATCACCATTATCATCGGCAATGATTGTTGTGTGGGTTTCATGGTCGCATTCATTTGATCGCATAATTGTTCGTTCCTGTTATGAATTCCTTGGACGTATGTGTCATAATTTCTACATTCTCAACTGCACTAACTAAGTGGTTGGCAGTGTCTACACAAGGATATAACTACAGCCATTTCCAACCTCTACGAGATTTGGCCTCGGCAACTTCTGCCCAGTCTCCCTAGCTTCTTCCTCAAGACCATCGTCCAACGTCAAGCGGCCGTGATTAAGCACCCAACTCAGAAGCCCGGAATACTGGATCTTGTCATCATGAGTTCCCAACCAATACTTCGGCTCGCTCCTTCGTACAATCTTCAACCCGTTTGTGACCCCGAGCGTTGTGCCTTTCTCCATAAGACCAGTCTTGTGAAGCGGGTGTACCATCGCCAACACTCTCGACTCCGGATTTGCTTTTTGTGCGGCTTCGACAACATCCGGGTCGACCCCATGCGGAGAGTACAGAATAATCTCGCTGTTTCCGTCGGCGCCAGTGAAGCTAAATACCATGCAGTGGTATAAAAGCGGATACACGCCGCACTCGTCTGGGATGCGGAAAACGGATAGCCAGCTCGGTATTTCGGGGATGCTGGGCCACGTCGTGTCTGTGCTGCGCACAAAATCTGGTATGACGAAGACGTTGTCGAAGTGCTTCCACGCCGATATAATTGCTGCTGGCTCCTTGACAGCAAAGACCCTGGTGCTAGCATCGAAGGTTCGCAGCGTCTCCTCGTGCAGGTGGTCGGTGTTTATGTGAGTGACGAGGACCGCGTCCAACCACGGTTCGCCCTCATCTTTCAAGCCACCCGCCGAGGTCTCAATCTCCTCGATCCAACTTTCAATGCCGGCTAAGCTGTCGAAAGCTTCCTTTGTTGGGTGGCGCATGCGGAAGATCCACGCATACAGAGTCAAGGCATCGCCGACGAGCCAAGGGTCCTGCAAGATGTGGTAGAATGCTTTGCCTTTTGCGCCGGCTGGTCGAGGAATCGATATGAGCCAGGTGTTGTCGCCGTTGGCCATCGTCATGATCGGCCTGTGCTGAGAGGACTCGGCCGAGCATAGCTTTTCAATAATTTCTTTGCGCTCCATGATGTTTGGATAGAGACGTGTGAACTCTTGCGGTTCTTTGAGAGGTTAGTGAGATGGCGGTTCGTGAACACGCGGTCGAGAGCGGGGAAGGTTTAACTTTAACATTGTCGAGTGTTTATTGTGGCGCAACACGAAGCTAACGTAGCACGTACTACGCCACTACTGATGATCCTAGCTTTTAGAGCCCGGGTTTTATTAGAGCTCACGTAGGATTTTAGCGCAGATCATTCGAAATGTGTGGCTCAAGGTGATTCACAACTATCGCAATGAAGCCCATTTGCCGGGTCGGACTCAAATGCGGCCTTGGCGGGGTCGTTGCCATGCTCGAGATTGGTCAACTTCACAAAAAAAGGGGAACGTTGGCGTTCCGACTAGACGATTAAAGGGATGGTCGTCGCCTGGAGGATTCGAGATCTCCATTTGGTCGTACGGAATAGGCTTGGCATCTTAACGCCCACGAGCAAGTTGATAGATTTCGCTCGGTGTATGAGATGTCTCCTAATTCATAAGCATTATCTGAAGCTCAGTCTCCCGACGGTTCAATCACAACGTGATTCTATGGACTCATGTAGACACTTTGGGATCTAATGCGATAAACAGTGCGCCTGCGACCTTTCAATCGAATTCTGAATTTTCCACGAATGCAATTCCTGTGGACCATCGATTTGGTAACGAAGTACTGTGATGCATCACAAAAATGACACAGGTCCAGGCCATAGAACCGAAGGGAAAGCAGGATAACCCCACGTAGAGTCCATCGTCATACCGATGAAGTGGACGAACCGGTGGAGGCCTTGAGGTGACAATTGAAACCTCGGCTGACAACCTGTCAGGACCCGGACTGTTGGATTCGGTGTACCGAAAATTCCAGGTCATCGTTCCAGATTCCTATCTAAGTTGCCTTCCATCATCTGGTCTTCGCAAACACGCAATATCACGTCAAATTTCCCCATCGAGTAATCATGCGCTCCCTTATTGGGCGTTTGCAAACTTTCTTTCACGGGACTTTTACCAAGGTGGTGCTGCCGACTCGTCCGACAGCCGAAACCGAGGCCGGTGAAAAGATGGGACGCATGAGCCGGAGCCAGAAGTCGGCGTGCGCCCCTTGGTGGGTGTCCGATGCCGAGCTCGGGGACCGGACTGAGGCCACAACAGGAAGTGGTTTCGATTCGAACTTGGCCCGGCCAGTGGCGGCTCCACTCCGTTTGGGCAGTGAGACTGGAGCTCCGTTCCCGTCATGTCGGCGTCTGCAATCGACTTGGTCCTTCTAGATTGTAAGTCCGATGCCATACCAGGTATGTGATGCTGGCTTCTCGGCATATGACAGAGATGGTAATTCTCAAGAACCGCCGGAGAAGACTACTATATCCTAAGGAGCTTGTAAACTTTCGTTTTCTCAAACTTGCCTCTTTTCCATCACATCTTCGCATTTTTCAAAGCTGGCATCGCGAAGGGTTCCGAAGCTGAGCGAGAGGCCCAACCAAGCATGAATCGAAAACGGACCGCAATGCCGCGTACGACCGGGGGCATTGGAACAGCTTGAAAAGAAGGCAATGTTACAACAAGCTATCCTTGCATCGCATCGAAGTGATTCATCAGTGAAGCATGTACAGATGGAGGACGGACGTTACTAACAACACAAAGACCAATCGCCCACCTCGCTGGCACAAACCTAAGCAACTCGAAAATACGTTACATGTGTGCTGTTTACGTATGGTAACGGCGAGAGTGCATTTAAAATCCGCTACGAATATTTCGTTAGGAAAGAAGACGAACGCGTGGAGACAGACATCAACAGCCATCAACGGTGAAGGGTCTTGTGTAAGATATGTTAACAGCTGATGCATTAACCTAGCGAACGGATAATTTGAGGTCTTTCACACTGCCACAGACATTCAGGCCGAGGACACAGAATCATAATAGATACCAGACAATTCTTTCTGATTCAAAAGCTATTTACAAGAAAAGGGAAAAATGTCGTAGAGACATGACTATTATCACACTATCTAGAACCAACGTCTCGCAGGTGCAGTCTGGTTGACACCGCCGTACTGGATCCGGAACGGCTGCGTCTCAGTGACATCGTACTCCTCCAACTTCGACGCATCGCCAAAGACGCGGAGCGACTTGACGGCGAACTTGTACTTGCCCGCGGGGGCATAAGTACCGTCGTCGAGCTGGCCGTCCCAGTTGACGGAGAAGACGCCGCGCGAGACGTACAGGTAGGGGAAGGAGCGCGGCTGGCCGATGGTCTTGGTGCCGAAGACCTCCTTGGTGATGTTGGGCGGGCAGCTGGTGAGCGGCACGAGGTCGGCGCGGACGAAGGGGGAGCCGAAGGCCATGTTGACGGCGAGGGCGGGCAGCACGGCGTCGGTCTCATTGGCAGTGCCCGGGGGCGGCAGGATGTAGGTGTAGTTAGAGGGGACCTCCTCAAACTCCTCGGCCTTGGCGCTGGTGGAGGTGGTCATGATGGCGACGTCTAGGGTGACGTGGCTGTGAAGGCTGCCGGCGATGCCCTGGTAGGGGAGGATGAGGCTGGTGCCGTCGGTGCCGTTGAGGGCGATGTAGCCGGACCAGACGGGGAGGCGCTCGGCGACGAGGCCGGCGGAGGGCGTCGGGGTGACGAGGACGGTGGCCTCGCCGCCGGCCGGGACGGACACCTTGTCCTCGCTGAAGGCGAGGGTGGCGTACTCGGCGGAGAGGTCGTTGGGGAAGGTGGCGGGGAAGAGGTCGCCGGCGGCGGCGAAGGTGTAGGCGGTGGCGGCGCCGATGTTGCTCAGCTCGTAGGTGACGTCGGCGGAGCCGGTGTTCTTGATGGTGAAGTTCAGCTCGGGGATGAAGTTGTCCGTGTCGTTGAAGGAGAGGTTGGAGACGCTGAGGATGGCGGAGGCGTGGGCAGCGTCGTAGGCCTGGACGAGACCGGCACCCTGCTGGGCGATGGGGGCGAGGAGCTCGTCGAAGCCGGTGCCGTCGTTGAACTTGACGGGGTTGGCGTTGGCGGAGAGGACGTTCTCGATGGTGGCGGGGTCGAGGGTCTTGCGGACCTCGGCGATGAGGGCGACGATGCCGGCGGTCTGGGGGCAAGACATGGAGGTACCGGAGAGGACGGCGTAGCTGCCGAGGGCTCTGGGGTAGGTGCTGAGGACGTTGCCTCCGACGGCACCGAACTGAGGCTTGGAGTAGGCGTCCCAGTTGGGGCCCCAGGAGCTGAAGGTAGAGACGGATCCGCCGGTGGCATTGTTGGCAGCCTCGGTGAGGACCTGCTCGGCCTCAGCAGGGTCGCCCATGTTGAGAACGACCTCCTGGCCGGCGGCGAGAGCCTCGAGCCAAGGGGCGGCGTTCTCAGGGGGAGTCATGCCGATGGCAAGGATCTCAGGGACGGCGGTCACGGAGACGGAACCAGCGCCGGGGGCGTTGTTGTACAGCATGATGTACTTGGCACCGGCGGCGGCAGCGTTCTGGGCCTTGGCGACGAAGGTGCAGGTTCCGCGCTTGATGAGGACGATCTTGTCGCTCAGGTCGGGGGTGCCGGCAGGGTAAGCATCGCAGCCCAGAGCCTCGGTGGAGGTAGAGTCGGTGCTCACGGCCCAAAGGGGGAGAGAGACGCCGGCCCAAGCATCGGGCTCACCGGGGGTGTAGGTGAAGTTCTTCTCCTCGCCGCCGGCAATGGTGTAAGACTCCTCGATGAGGACGGCGGGGGTGATGACGTTGTCGAAGGAGGCGATGGCGGTGACGTGCTTGCCAGAGGCAGCGGTGGAAGCAAAGAAGATACCTGCAGTTATTCTTAGCATTGGGCATTTCAAAATGATTCAAAGAAGTCATCTCATACCCTGATCACCAGAGTTACCAGCGGAGACCGTGCAGGGAACGCCGGCATCGACGATTCTGGAAACGGTAGCGGCCCACGGCTCATCAGTCCAGCCGGAGGGACCACCGATGGAGGCAGTGATGATGTTGCTGCCGTCCTCAAAGGCGCGGTTGTAAGCGGCGATCAGAACGTCGTTGCTGACCTCGCCCTCGCAGCCAAAGACCTAGATCGAACAGTCAGATCGGCGGAACTTTGGTAATAAGATTGTGGGTCACATCCGGCAGCCGTATGATCAGCGAGCAACCACATTGATATTACGTACCTTGTAAGCACCAAGAGTGACACCGGGAGCAGTACCGGTGAAACCGAAGGGGTTGCTCTGAGCGGCAATGATGCCAGCAACGTGGGTTCCGTGACCACCGCAGTCCATGGGGTCGGGGTCGGGGAAGTGCTCGTTGTAGCCGTCGTACGCGTCGCCGACGAAGTCGGTTCCGTAGCTCACCAAGCAGTCGGAGCCGAAGCAGCCGCCGAGCGCGGGGTGGAGGTAGTCGATGCCGGTGTCGATGACGGCGACCTTGATGCCCTTTCCGCTGACGCCGTCGGCGTGCAGCTTGTCGACCTGCGTCATGACGTGCGTCGAGAAGACGTCCTCGCCCTCCTGGCGCTTCTTGAGGTCGATGTAGTCGCGGCCCTGCTTGCCGGTCCACACGACCTCGGGCTTGGGGATGCTGTACGTCCGCACGGGGTACATGGCCTTGACGGACGGGAGCTGCGCCAGCTTCGCGGCCTTCTCGTCGGCGGTGTCGAGGTTCTTGAACTGCAGCGACGCGCCCTTGAACAGGGAGTAGGTCAGGTTCATGCGGGTGATGGTGTCGGACTCGGCCTCGGCGAAGAAGTCGGAGGCGTCCTGCGGGTTTCATCTGTGAGTAAACTCTGCGTGGTTGAGAGCACTACGAGGGATTGTGTCAGTAGCTTACCTGTCCGTCCTCCAACTCAACGATGAAGGCACCGGGAACGGTCTTGGGGGAAGTCGACTTTCCCTGGACGGCGGAAGCCGCCGCAAGAAGCGGCAGCAAGAGACTGCTACGAACCATGATGTCTGGCTGACGGATGACCTGGGGGAGACCGGAGCTGGCGAGGGAAGAAGCATCATGAACGCTGCGCGCCGGGGGGCACAACTTTTATAAGTCCATCTGCACCACGTCGTATCGCAACCCGCACATTGGTGGTGGGGGGCTCAACTGGCCGGGGACCTGAGCAAGACAGGCCCTCTAGCCCAAGCGGACCCTCCAGAGAATCAGTCCATGGGCCATGTCGTTGTCGTCATGAAATGAATGGGGGTCCAGACGCTTGCTTGGCCAGGAAGGTGGAGGATGGACGGGAAAATGCGAGCGAGCGAGCCATGCAGGTCGTCTGCAAAGGCGCGGTGCCAGTGGATGGTGGCACGCGATAGCGTCCGGGGTAGGTCTGTATGCTCAAGCAGGGGTTGGATGGGATCACGGAGGGAGCTATGGCCGGGTTGTCTACCCAGTGTTCCAACATGGAGACCTCAAGCAGGTCTCGCTGCAGAGGAGAGGCGACATCCCGGCTGGGACATGAGAAATTGCAGGGAGCAATGTGCACAGTCTGCGCTGCTGCAGTGCGTCGCGACGGAATGCGACCGCGCAAAGAAGGAAGCAGAGGAAAAGGAGAGCCTGGCCTGGCGATCAGCATATTAAACGATGCTTTCTGAGCTGCCTGAATGAGGCTCCTGAGTGGTGGAGGGAAGCATGATTGATTAATTGGCCCTGGTCATTGGAGCTTTCTGCCCAGATGGCCTTCCTATCTGGGTAAGTGTCTCCGCATCTCGTTGGTGAGAGTCGAGAGAGAGTTGTTGTTGCTGCTCGAGCTGGGGTCCCTGGTCCAAGGCACAAATCATGGTGGACCGGGAAATGGTCACTGCTTCTTTACGGGAAACTTGAACGGGCCAGTTGGTGGCGAGTTCGCCGTCGGCTGATGCAGGCTTTCTTTTCTATCGCTGGAGGGCGATTGGCAGACGCGGGAGATCGGGATGGGTTCGTTGGAGAGATCTCTGGGCACACACCGAAGCGGCGCCACCCTTCTTTGTGTTCGTCTCGTCTTAAGGTAACTGTTGACCGTTGAGGGCGTTGGGAGAGGCGCGGGCGGACAGGGCCAGCCACGCTTGTTGCCGACGGCAAAAGGACATTGGGACGGACTTAGTGCCATCGGTTGACAGTGACAGCCTTTGATATCAAACCGAATTGGCGCCCATCAATTGGTTGCCAGGCGTTCGTCGTTGGATGTTTCGTTCGCTGCGAGCAAGATTGACGGGCAAGGGACCTGCTCCTATCAGGATTCAGGAAGACACAATCAACATCAGTCGTCATCGATTGTGACCGTCCGGTTTCTCATAAACCTGAGACCATACGGCACGTTGCCTAGTATGATCTTCTGTTCCTCGAGGATGATGGAAAGTTACGCTCAGAGCCAAGAAGCCAAGGCAACTCGACTGCCGTGGTAGCAGTGCATTGCGGACGCTGTTTGGTGCGTACCTGAATGGCCTCGTGTTGTGTGGAGCTTCAGGTACGACGGCAGCATCCACGCGGGGACGGACATCCTGGCCGTGATGTGGGTTCGGGCGATTGCGTTGGACGTAGCATGTGGCACGTCAATGGCAGTGCTGCTGCTGCTGCTCCTTGCTCACAAAACTCTAGAGTCCAGAGTTCAGAGTCCAGATGAACAGGAAATTGGGTTTTAGGTAACCGGGCGCAAAGTTGGCAGAAAACAGAAGGTCGTTTGGCCCCGATTCAGGACGGCCGAGACGGTCAAGTTCAATCCGGCAGGCCATCTTTGCAGAGGAACCTTTGCTAGCCGCCATCGCCTATTCTTCCGCATCAATAGACCGGTCCCCGCCCAGCTGAAAGGCAAAGTGGACGACACGGTGGAGGGGGGAATGAATGATGGGAAGAAGACAGACAGACGGCTCTGGAAGGGCTGAATGAGGGGGCGACCACGGCCCATCATCCCATCATTCATGGTTGCCCCCGTCCCTTCTGGGGCCTGCCATCCGATTCACCTGCCGAAAAGTCGATAACGCGGTGGCTGCGACCCCGGCCATAGCCCGGATACACACACAGAGAGAGGCTCGCGGGATGTGGACGGTCGACGGGTCTGCAGAGCAACGCTGCACGGCTTAATGTGATTTTGACACCACTCGAGCATATGGATGAGGTCGTAGTAGAGGCATGCTGAATGTTTTGCATTCGATGATGAGGGGAAAACTGAGGGGGTACAGCGTGACAGTACACGGCATGTCTGGCTCAACTTCCAAGAGGACACAAGACGGGACGATACGACCGGAGGTGGAGGTCGCAGGGGAAACAGAAGAAAGACGGCCCAGTATTGATACGCCCGGACCACCGTCTAACGGCCTGTTTGTTTGCTTTAAACCGAAAAGGGGCTGGGCCCCTGTTGGCTCTTCGGGGGGCGAAGCTGGGCATCGGGAACAGGCCGCCGGTTTTCATGACTTTCCGAAGTAAGCTTCGCACCGGACTGAGCAAGTTGGCGAACTTCTGATATGCAGGTTGAAATGTGTGGCGAATGACTGTGGGATTCATTTACATTTACAAAGACCATGAACGGGCTCTTAGGAGGTTTCGGGAAGGTGAACAGAATGCCATTTCCGCGGCGCCATCCACTCCATTAACCTAAAAATTGCATTGAGGGGCTCACTGACTCTGATTCTGCCGGGGGCAATCGGAAGACCGCCGGGCATTCCCTACCTGCGAGGGGTCAGCGCTATTAGCATTCCATCGCCCAGAAGGAATTGGTTCCGACGGTTATTGGTATTTAACCTTAATGAGATTCTTAACTCTGTTCGCCGCGGAACACGCGAGAGGCTCGGAAGCTAGGTTTAGGCTTAACTTTCTCGACCTCGTGCGGTGCTTTGCTGCCGATTCAGCACCCCAGACTTGCACTTGCTCAGGGCTACAGAGCCTGCAAGACATGATCATTGAAATGCAGGAGGTGCAAGTATCCGTCGCAGGAAGAGCTTCATCCAGAATCTGTAGAACGTGATATTTGTTGAGTAAACGAGCCTCAGAGCCGTGCTTTCAACGGCCGGTTCATCCAAGACAGTATGACCTCAATACATGTCTCAGCCGGACGCTGTTCAACCCAGACAAGGGTGCTGGAGACAGCACCCCCGTAGCACTCAAATCTCGGGATGCCGGCTCTTTCTCATGTAGAAGACAATGTGACGATCTTTAACGAACCCCAGACCAGACCAGAGGAGTGGAAGGTGTTGGGTGCAGGCCACTCCTCGCGTCAGCTGATCAACCCAGCTTTCCGGAATGATATGGAGCTGCGCCTTACAGATGCCACCGTCGTAGCCCGGTCCGCTGCGTGCGTCCGCCGGCTGGGCATTCTTGGTTTTTGCATGGCAAAGCAGGGCCTGAAAGGCTGGCCAAGAAGGGTGGATATGGCCAACATGCTCCACTGAAGAGAAGGACGGCAGTCGGGAGGTTGGTCGCCGGGTTTGCATCTCGACTTCTCTTGCAATGACTTCTGTTCTGTTCATGTGCTATTAGCTTGTAATGGATCTAACTGGGTTGTCAAGATATGCTAAACACGGCAAATACATATGCCACAGGTATGGATTACTTTAACGGAAAAGCCTTTGGACGCCCCCAGTCTTATAGGTCCAAGCATCTATGGCAATCTATCATGCAAGTAGCTCCCTCGCGACCTCGTATGAGTTGATGTACTCAATCCCCTCCTTGCTCCAGGTATCGTCCTCAACGAAGCTGTTGCTAGCATTCAGCACTAGGTTCTTTGGTGCCGAGAGGTCATACTTGGGCCAGTACGGCAGCAGCCCATCCCGCTTCGTCACGTTGCCTGCCTTGGCATTAGGATCCAGGTCGTTGACGAACCTCACATACGCCTGCCCGATACCCCGCGCCAACTCCAGATGGCTATCGTACTCCGGCGACGGCCCCAACAACCCACTGATATTCTGAAAGCTGAACGCGACGTTGTCAAAGTGCTGCACGCCGTCCAGCTCAGCCCTGTTCCACAACCGCTGGTCGAACCGGTAGCTGTACACCGGCTGCCCCGCCTCGCCCGCGTACAGCTCGCACATCTTCCGCCGGCCCGAGATCATGACCAGGTCCCCGCCAATCGAGGCACCCCGCCGCCACTGCAGGCCCTTGGCCGGGTACACGGAGCAGTTCCAGATGGAGTGCGGCGGCTGCGTGCACGGGTCGTTCGGGTACAGCTCGAACAGCTTCCGGATCGTCGGCGGCGAGAGCGCGTAGGAGCGCCAGAACATGAACCCGTTGAGCAGGTTCTGCTCGGTGTCGGGCTTCGGGCTGTTGGGGTTGAAGTTGATGCCCTCGTCGCTGTTGGCGCCCGTCAGGAGCGGCACCTTGACGTACTTGCCCTCGCGGATCAGCTGGCTCGGGTACCCCGTCAGGAAGTCGCCGTCGACGAGCGGGTTCCAGACCTGGCTGGGCTTGGCCGCGAAGAGGTCGTCCTGGCTGAGGCCGCGGAGGCAGGCGAGCTGGTCTTTGGCGGTCCAGCAGCCGGTCGTGCGGGTGAGGTTCTCGACGGGGACGGTGTAGTAGGCCAGGTCCTGGACCTGCGCGCCGGTCGGGCCGCCGCTTTCGAGGATCGCGGCGCGGTAGAGGCCGTCATCGCGGCCGTCGTAGCTGAAGAGGTGGTAGGCGATGGACTGGGCGCCGGCGCTTTCGCCCCAGATTGTGACCCGGTCCGGGTCTCCGCCGAACGCGGCGATGTTCTCCTGGATCCACCTGAGAGCCAGCCTTTGGTCGAGGAGGCCTGCGTTGCTGGATCCTTCGGCTAGGAGGGCTGGCGTTTGGAGGAAACCGTACATGTTGAGGCGGTAGTTCATGGCGACGCTGATGATGGGCTCACCCATTTCCTGGCTCACTTTGACGATTCCTGACAGGTTGTACTGAGGGTCCGCCTGGTCGCATGGTCAGTCAAACTCGGGACGGTGTAAGTTGAAGTTGAAGATCTCACAATGGAACCTGTGTACAGACCACCTCCGTATATCCAAACCAGGACCGGCAATGGTTTCTCGGGCTTTCCAGCAGGACGGACGACGTTCAGCGTCAGGCAGTCTTCCGACATGTTGAAGGTCCCGCGGTACTGCATACAGCTGTAGCCTTGCTGTGTCGCATCTCGGACTTCATCGAAAGAAGTGTTGAGGCTTTGAGGCCAGCGGTACCTGAGCTGGCCAACTGGAGGCTGGGCAAAGGGGACGCCTAGGAAGGCATCTTGGTCCCAGTCTGAGAGATGTACGCCCCTGTATGTGCCGTTGGCCACCTGGGCCGTAGGCTCCTGAGCAGCCACAGCCCGGAGGCAGGCCAAGGCCGCAGTGGCTAAACAGTACAAACGCGTCATTTCAAAGAACCAGAAGCAGCCGCCTTGCCCAACAAATCCTCTCGTCATGATTCCATCGTTCTCCCCCTTTTATACGGCCGACAGCGCGCGGACATGCCGCTACGCTGCTCATCAACTCGTGGCTGAACCACAGGAAAAGCATCGTTAGCCCCTGGCGTGATTGGAGGAAAATGAACAACCGCAATGAAAAGCTCGTCGTCCTGATTAACCAGGGGCCGGAAGAAATAAGCGTCTGCCGTCTGGGGTAAATCATTGGGGAAGAATGCGGGGGATGCGGGGGACGCTGTCGATGGCCTATGAGCCGGCCGGGGAGCGATCTCGACTTGGGGTTGAGGGCCAGGGGGCGGACATTACGAAGGACGGTGATAGGCGTCATGGGCTTTCGATAATGATTTTCCGGCACCACGAGGCGAGTCGCTGCAGGAAGGCGTCTGCATCTCAAGAGAAAGCCGAGGGTCGGACGGAAGAATTGAGGCCATTCAGGGTAGCACTGAAGTCGGGTCTCTGACGGCCAAAGATGAGAGCCTGCTGAAATCTGTGAGCTTGAGCTTGAGATAGATGATGCAGACTGTACGATCTTACCTTGGTGATTGGTTATCTGTGAGCATGGCTGCTTCTTGTGAAGGCATGTGATTGAGATGAGTTGATTTGGTGGAGTGGTTCTCACGATGAGACGCTGATGAGTGAGACACCGTGCGCGATGCAGCACACTGTCCTGTCACACAGTATGTGCCGGCTAATTGTCGGACGAAAGACCGCCCGCCATTGACGTCAACCGAGCCGAGCTTAGAAATTTGGGATCAAAGCTTCCGATTCTTAGCTCCTCGTCGAGAAAGTCAATTTGACATCAACGGCCTCAACATCACGACCCCGCCAGACGATTGCGTTTACTGCAAGTTCCAAACAGTATATATACGCAGACTTTCGACTCGAAACCTCAATATGCTCTGCAGATCGTGCCGACGCGCAATTGCGCTCTCCAAGCCCGCATCAAACACCCTCGTCGCCAGGGCTTCCGCAACCAGCTTCCCGATCGCCGCGAGAACCTACTCTTCCTCCGCTATTTCTCCTCGAACGACCGCAGTCTCCTCCCCATTTACATGTCAATCTGCATCTAGATTGAGGCCCGCGACACTCTCCAAGCGCACCTACTCCTCCGCGACGGAGACCGCACCACTCGAGAAGCCCGACCACCTCGATGCCGCCGAGTCGACGATATGGGACAAGCTGGTCGCCGAGTTCTCCCCCTCAGAACTCATCGTGCAGGACGTCTCCGGCGGCTGCGGCTCCATGTACGCGATCGACATCACCTCGGCCAAGTTCAAGGGCGCCAACATGCTGAAGCAGCAGCGCATGGTCAACGCGGTGCTGGGCGACATGGTGAAGCAGTGGCACGGCATCCAGCTGCGGACGAAGGCCCCTTGATCTGCGGTCACGGACGGAATGATACACAATGACGGAAAGATGGAATGCTGCGGCGGCATGATTGTACTATAAACGGCGGTGTACGGACATAATTATACCTCAATGGCAACTCCCCTCCAAGACAGGGCTGAGACGACGGGAAATACAGCATGAAAGAGAGTTTACACTGGTACGCCGCATACGAGTGACTCAATGACTGGATACCACAGTTGGGAACGGGCAAGAGGCGTTGGTTAACGTCCAGCCGTATGCTCCTCCCATGCCTCCCTTCGAAGCTTTTATGGTCAAACCGTGGTCAGATACGACACGGCTTTATTCATGCAGACAACACCACATGCGCTTCTCCAAAACCCATCTCTCATACCCTTGAGTCTTTGAAGCATCTATCGAGATCTGCTATTTTGACTTTCGTCGGGAATCTGGCCAATGACAAGCATCGTATTACTCCTCCTACCCGCCATGTGGAACCCTTCATGGGTCGTTCGGACTTCTTTCTCCAGCCTCCAAGACCTCCGTCCAGGGTTGGGACTTTTTTATCAAGGGACTTGCGTTATGAAGCTGACAGGCCTCCGGCGAGATTCGGCTTATGACAGGCTGGCAACGATCCGCCGTGGACTCGGCCGAGATCGTCAGCTTACCATAGGTCTCCTCAGTTTTCTTGCAACCCCCTATTTAAAAATCATAAAACTTCCTCTTCACGCTCAGCTTACACATTCCGAGCTCCCTTGCATCATCCAATCAAGCGATCGCCGTATCGGCTCATGGAAGTGCCGACCCTTGCTGCAGCAGCACGCCCAGACAACACATCAGCCCTCGATTGGCTAGGTCGCTTTGGCGACAGGGGCAGGATGCAGTCAGATTTTGGCGAACCGTTAGAGAATGCAACGCCGGGATTTGTGCTTTTCGGTGGACACTCACATTGCGTGGAAGAATGATGTGTGTGAAATCAGTGGACGAGATGCGAAGATGCGCCCTTTGCTGCCCCGATTTGTGCATGCGGCCCGGACCAGAAGACCCATGAGACAACAGGACCCCGGCGCCGAGGACCCGGAAGTCATCCTGGACCCGAAGAGATCCTGTCAGCATCGTCATCAGACCCAGAGCGATGTGACAACAGGCGGGGATGTAATGCTTCTGCCCCTCGTTAGACGTAGCATGACAGCCGGGGCCGAAGGGACCATAGAAGCCAGATAAAAGTGCTATGAGGTCCGTCCCGAGTGGAATGGCTCTTGATCCTTGATCCCTCACCAATTTCTGGTGTCTCCCGCCATCATGGCTCTTCCAGACATTACAGCCTCGAATATCGCCGGCTACTTCTCGCCGGTCTACCTGCTCCTGGCCTTCGCATTCTACTACATCACCACCTCGATCGCAGCATGGCGCCGCCTGCGAGCCTTCCCTGGCCCCGCGCTCGCCCGGTTCTCCTACCTCTGGAACATCCTCAACTCCCGCACCGGCCGCCCCGCCGAGACCTTCACCCGCCTGAACCGCGAGCACGGCTCCCTGGTCTGCATCGGGCCCAATGACCTCGTCACCGATGACCCGGACATGTTCCGGCGGATGAACGGCGCGCGGTCGACGTACAACCGCTCCTCGTGGTACAACGCGGCCAAGTTCAACCCGCACGAGGAGGCCATGTTCAGCATCCGCGACATCCGCAAGCACGACAGGATGAAGGCGCAGGTCGCGGGCGCGTACTCGGGCAAGGAGAACGACGCGCTCGAGAGCGGGATTGATAACCAGCTGGTGGGGCTGATGGAGCTCATCCGGCGAAAGTATGTTACTGTGGGCGAGGAGGTGAAGCCGATGGACTTTGGGAGGGTGGCGCAGTACTTTACGCTCGACGTGATTACGGAGATTGCGTATGGGAAGGCGTTTGGGTATATGGCGACCGACTCGGATATCCATGAGTATATCAAGACGACGGAGGATGTTGTGCAGATCCTGCAGATGTTGGGCGAGGTGCCGTATCTGTGCACCCTGTTCTGGTCGAAATGGGTATTGGGGACTGTTGGACCTAAGCCAACGGATAAGTCTGGGATGGGAAAGATGATGGGGTATGCTACTCCGTCTGTCGTCATTGTAGTCGCCACTGACACGCCTGCAGAGTTGCGAGGGACGTGGTTGCCAAGCGGTTCGGGCCTGATGCCAAAGATGAGCGCGACATGCTGGTCAGTCTATCGAGACGCTGTTGCTACGAGAAGTGAGACTGACTTTGACAGGGCTCTTTCGTCCGCCACGGGCTCACACAGGGCCAGGCTGAGCAGGAGGTTCTGTTCCAGATTACAGCCGGCTCCGACACCACTGCTACGGCGATTCGCACAACTTTTCTCCATCTCCTGGCCTCACCCAATGCATACCATACCTTGAAGAGAGAAATTCACAAAGCGATTGCGGAGGGTCGGGTCTCATCGCCGATTACAGCTGAGGAGGGCAAGCAGCTGCCTTATCTGCAGGTACTTGATGTCGTCAACCCTTATTCTCGGTGAGTGTCAGCTAACATGAGCCCTGCTAGGCCGTCATTTACGAGGGTCTCCGGATGAACGCCCCATTCACAGGGCAATGCTCCAAAGAGGTTCCTGCGGAAGGAGACACCATCGATGGCCGCTTCGTTCCCGGCGGCACGCGCATCGCGCAGAACTTCTGGGGTGTGATCCGCCGTCTTGACGTATTCGGAAAGGACGCAGACCTCTTCCGGCCAGAGAGGTGGCTTGAGGCGGACGAAGCGACGAGAGACAACATGGTGAGGACCACGGAGTTGACGTTCGGTCATGGACGGTGGGGATGCTCTGGGAAGAACGTCGCGTTTATGGAGCTGAACAAGGTCTATTTTGAGGTAGGTCGGGCCTTTGTGATGCGAATAAGACTTGATGCTGACGTTTTTCATACAGCTCCTTCGAAACTTTGACTTTCAGATCGTGAATCCCGGCAGGCCATGGCATAGCATCAACCATAACTTGTGGATGCAGCATGAGTTCTGGGTGAAGGTGACTGAATCTGCTAAGAGCTAGACGTTAAGATTTAACGAGATGTTATTTGAACGAGGAGGAACCTGAGAAGATATCATGATTCAAATCGAATTATGGCTGGCGATTTCATCTTGGCAGGATGCACTAATAATTACGACATTTCGATCGTGGCCTGTGGGGCTATCATGAGAAGTTACGAGTTAACATGTCGAGACACCTTCCCAAAAGACTGCATTTGATTGAAATTTCCAACTCCCGGGTAGAACGATATCGCAAGTCTGCCAAAAAGAATTTTCACTGTGACGTTCGTTGAATTTGTTGCTGTTCTTCGGTCCTGGTTAAGGTCCAGCAGGTCTAGTTGGGGCGCGGATGAACCAGGTCAGCCACGGACACTAAAAGACAGGTGAAACAAAACCTTCTCTTAGCCGCACCTTACATCCAGCACACCAAATCTCTGTCAAATTCTATCGCTCACTCACAGAAACAACATCAGCGAAATTGCTGTATGCGACACTTTGCGAAATGATGCTTAGCACGAGGATCCTATGAGCTCGGCTACAAGAGCTGATGAAGTGGAAGAAATGACATGGATCTCCTAATGCCTTGGTGGCTCAGTGGTAAAGCGTCTCACTCGTAATGAGAAGATCGGGCGTTCGATTCGCCCTCGAGGCAACGATCTCATTCTTTTGCTCGTTTTGGCCTGCAACGCTTCATCTTTTGTTCTTTTTACTCGGTTCTGCCTGCCCTTGAGCTTTTTGAGAAACTTATGATCATCGACTTCACAATTTCCTAGCGTTCGTCACTTCAAGCAGACTGTCATTTGAGTTACTGAACTACTCATTGCGAATCAAGTGCTTGAAGAACTCGCCTAGGAACAACGCAGACCGCTTGGGATACCGCGTCTTCTCGGGGCTCTCAAAGTCAATCCATGTCGCGCCGAACCTGTCCGAGAACCCAGCCGCCCACTCCCAATTATCTGTAAAAGTCCACCCAAAGTACGACTTGATCACCACGCCCTCCTGCGAAGCCTTGGCTACTTCCGTCAAATAGCTCTTGAAGAAGTCAATCCGGAACGGATCCTCGAGAACGTCGTCCGGCCCCTTTGGTATCCAGTCGTGCTCGCCTTGCGCCGTGGTCCCGTTCTCGGTGATGTAGATCGGCACGCCGTACCGGTTCCAGATCCAGCGCAGCAACTTCGCCCACCCCCACGGCGTCGTGCGCAGCCAGTACGTGTCACTCATCGGCCCTCGCGGCACGCCCTGCTTGTTCTCATCAAACTGCTCAATATTGCCCTTGTGGTCGTTGATGTCCGCCGGCCCGTCGCGGTGGCGCACGTAAAACGCAGAGTACGAGTTCATCCCGTAGACCTCGGAGCTGCCGAGCACCAGCTTGCTCTCCTCCGGCGTGAACCGCGGCAGCCGGTCCCCGAGCTGCGCCCGCATCGACGCCGGGTAGTCGCCCGTCTTGTACAGCGGGTCCGCGAACCACGCAATCTCGAACTCTCGCGCGCGCTCGGCGGCCTCGACGTCGAGGGGGTCCGCCGCGTCCCAGGGCTCAGACCAGTTGCCGTGCAGCGTGATCATGATCGTGCCCTGCTGCGACGGCTGGAACTCCTTCTTGTACATGTCCGCGGCGTACGCGTGCGAGACCAGCTCGGTGTGCGCGACGATGAAGGGCTCAGTGCTGGAGTCGCCCTCGTCGTTGAGCTCGCGGAAGCTGGACCGCGCGGGGGCGTGCACGCCCGCCGCGTAGCCGGCGAGGGTGTACACGCCGGGCTCGTTGTAGGTGATCCAGTTCTTGACGCGGTCGCCGAAGCGCTCGAAGCAGACGCGGGCGTAGCGGACAAAGTCGGGCGTGTAGCGGTCCTTGTCGAGCATGCCGCCGTAGCGGTCCTCGAGCGCCTGCGGGGTGTCCCAGTGGAAGAGCGTGACGAAGGGGGTGATGCCGTTGGCGAGGAGCTCGTCGATGAGGCGGTTGTAGTAGGCAATGCCCGCCTCGTTGACGGGGTCGTCTTTGCCGCCGAGGGGGATGATGCGCGACCAGGAGAGGGAGAAGCGGTACCCGCTCACGCCGTAGCGCTTCATGAGGGCGACATCTGTCTTGTACAGGTCGTAGGAGCGCACGGCGTCGTCGCCGGTGCTGCCGTCCTTGACTTTGCCTGGCGTGTGGGCGAACTTATCCCAGATGGACTCGCCTTTGCCATCCTTGTCCCAGGCGCCTTCGACTTGGGCGGCGGCTGTGGCAAAGCCCCATGTGAAGTCGGGCGGGAGGGCGCCCTTGATGGACTCGTCGAACTCGAACTGCGTGGCCATGATGGTTAGTGAGTGATGTGAGTGAAAAGAAGACGGCCAACTTACTGCGCTCCCTACATCGTGCAACGCATCTCATGTACGAATGCACGACTCAACCCCACCTCACGATCATGTGCTAATAGTTGGAGCTTCAGAGACGCGAGTTCAATGGAGGGGCATTCCTGCGTCGGGATGAAATGATGATGATTCGTGGAGAGGGTATGTCGGTCAGAGCTGGCCCGACGGCTGTTGAGCGGATGGACGGCTGGATGTCACTTCAGTGGGGTTCTCTGAGCTACATACAGCATGTTCAAGGGATGTAGCGGCCCCGTGTCTCGGAGACTCAAGGAGACGTCAAAATTGTTTCCCCGTAGGCAAATTCAACTGACGAGTCGATGCAAACAGACTGAAGACTCTCAGAAGGTTTAGGGCTGGGGCTCACACTGAGACAAATGTAAACAAGTGTAGGCAGACCAGACAGAAGCTTAGCGCTGAGGGTGGTGTGTTGGGGCCTTAACTCACAGGCGCGGGGGTGTTGTAGCGTCCCCGAACCCATGGAGCGGGCCGTCATTTCTCGGCGAGAGATGCCGGTCGGTGTGTTCAACCACAGGTCTTAGTAATGAGCCGAACCATCGTGTTTGTGCCTCAATACTGCAATAGGAGTCTTGATATGATGAGTAAGTCTCTGTCCCATCCGATTGGTTGTAAGAGCCTAGTCCGAAGCCTCCTCATAGAGCTCTCGAGCAGCAAAGGTGAGTGAAGTCAACAACGAACCTGTGCTCAACATCGACCATGTTCTTTAAACTACAGCTCCCTATGATCTCATGCGAACCGACGTGGGAAAAATAACAGTTTTGCAGGAACGATAGAGGTTTTCCACACAGAAAATCTCGACGGAGGACAACACGCCGGCGACAGCTTGGTTGAGTAACACCGTAACGCGATCCTCCTTGTTGTTGGACAACATGCCTCGTCATCTCGGTCTGCCAACGCTGTCCACCCCGCGATATCCACATCTCAATGTGACAAGCTGGGATGTTACAAGTCGATCAGCAGGGTCCATCTGGTGGCTTAGCCAACCTCAGTGCATGACCCCTCGAGCGGCCGCACGAGCCGAAACGGTTAGACCACCACGAGAGGCATAAAGTCGCGCCAAGCATCTCACCATGTATAATCCTCACAACTTCAGTTAGCCGTATACAACCGCCAAAAGATCCATCAGCATGGTTCATCTAAAGATCTCCGAGACAAGATGCGGAAAGAGCGGGCGTTTGACCATTCTCGTCAAGTTGATGAATACTAAAAGGGCGCGAAAATCCCCCGGTTGCCTTCCTGGCGAGTTCACCAATCCTGAAAATCGCTCATATACGTTTTGAAGAAAAACCCTCTTTTTTAATGAGAAACTCGCTTGGAGGCCTCCCGAATATATTGCGGGATACCCAGTTCGGATACTCATCGAGAGATGACGCAGACGATGGTTGTGTCATGAGGGATAATTCGCCGACACATTCACCACCCGCGCCAACCGATCCGAACCGGCCCCTGAGCGAGCTATCCTCAACCCGGGCTACCTGAAAAACCGGCCATGAGGGAGTTTTTCAGAAATCACTTCCAAGGTAACATTTGCGCCGGACTCTTTTCCATCGACGACGGACCGTCTCGTGCTAACGAGAGCAGATGGTCTGCAACGGATTCAAAGTTTATGCTTTCCGGCCTCTCCGTCCAGCAGCATCGACGCGCAATCGTCCGTGTCCCGTGCCCCCCAATCGGACTCAGAGTCAACCGAAGACGGCCTGCCAACGGACGAAAAGCAGCGGCCCATCCGCTCGAGGGCGCGAGGGACCTTGGGGCTTCTGAGACACACGATGCTGTCGTCCTGGCTCAACGTGTTGCTCGTGTTCGTCCCCGTCGGTCTTGGGCTGTTCCTGTCTAATGCCAGCCCGATTTTGGTGTTTGTTTTCAATGGCATCGCCATCATTCCGTTGTCAGCGTTGCTCACTGGTGCGACTGAGAAAATTGCAAGCGATGCCGGGGATACGATAGGCGCGTTTCTGAACATCAGCCTGGGGAATCTCGTGGAGTTGATTTTGTTGTAAGTGTCCTTTGAACCCCGCTCCTCGGCATAGTATTAACGTGCATTCTCTTGACAGCATGTGAGTTTTACTCTAGAAACGACTGTTAAGGAACTAACAGCTCAAGTGTGGCCCTCAAGCACAATCAAATCCATGTTGTGCAAGCGTCCATCCTTGGTTCGATGCTTGTGAACCTGTTGCCCATTCTCGGTACGGCGCTATGTGTCAACGGCCTGTGGCATGACGATCCGGTCCTCAACACAACAGAGACGCAACTTCTGAGTTGTCTGCTGTTTGTCTCTGTGTTTGTATTCCTCATCCCGGTATGTTGAACTTGTGTATGGCATTTGAGGGCATCGCTTAGACAAGGCAGACGGCTTTCTATCACACCTTTAACGAAGCCGAAGATGCCAACGGAGCAATCCTGAAGATGAGCCGGGCATCGGCATTGATGGTACTGCTGATCTACATACTTTACTTCGTTCACGAGTTCAGGACGCACTCCGCGAACCGTTCATATCACGCAGCCCCGACACACTCCTTCGATCTGGAAAGCCTCCCCACCTCTCCGTCAATACCAGCACAACAGGCGAGGCAGCAGGTTCAAGAAGCTGTTCCTCCCAATCGAACGATTCGCTTCGCAGACGAAGGAACACCAAACAAGAGTCAGGATGCCCCTGGTACAACAGGATATTCATCGCAGCTGGATGGAAACGAGGCATCTGAATCCGAGTCAGACGATGACAAACCAGAAGAGCGCCGTGGTCGGGAGACTTGGAAGCCGCGGAATGCTTTTGATCGGCCTAGCTCTCAACATTCCTTGGCGAGAACGCACAGCCGATCGCTGTCGCTTTCCGGTAGCTCTCGCTGGACAACCTTCCGCCGAGACGGTTCCTCCGCCGCAATCGAACATCGAAGATTAGTGAGGTCTGGGCTCGCCAATCTGCAAGCCCTCCGGAGTAGCCGAGCAAGCTTAGACACCGCCCGAGCCGATCAAGTCCAGCCTTCAAAATCAATCATGGAGAGACTGATTCCCGTCATGATTCTCATCATCAGCTCTGGGTTGATGTCCATGTGTGCCGAATTCCTCGTCAGCACGATCGACGAAGTTACCCACCAAGGTCACCTCTCCGAATCAGTCATTGGCCTCATCATCTTGCCAATTGTCGGTAACGTTGCCGAGTATGTCACCGTGGTGACGGTGGCATCGAGGGAGAAGCTAGACCTCGCCATTGCGGTCGCCGTGGGGTCATCAATCCAGATTGCCCTTTGTGTGGCGCCCTTGACGGTCATTGCTGGCTGGATTCTGTCTCGAGATCTGTCCCTCAGTTTCACCCTCTTTGAGGTAGCCGCGCTGATGGGGACAGCACTCTTGGTGAATCTGTTGATCCTGAGCGATGGGAACAGCGTGCTGCGGACAAGCGGTCTCAAAGGGGGGCTCATGTGCGCCTGCTATGTCATCATCGGGTACGTCTAGACTCTTGGCAACTATGCTAAATGACTTGCTGATACCGAACAGATTTGGAGCATACCTTTCCCCGGAACTAGACGGGTAGACATGGAAGCAGGCGAGGTCGATTTTGGCCTGCTTAAACAGCCCATTGGTCTCCTGGATGTGTGATTTATCTTCAGATAGTATAATAAGTAATGCAACAAGTAATTGGTAGCATCCTCGCGGTACGTGGAGTTTGTGTATCACTGATTGGGCGAGGTTTTCCAGCTAGATATGCAGCGTACTTGCTGACTTGCACCATACTGCTTCCGTTTCCGAGTGAGTCCTCGTTGTTCCCGTCATCCAGTAGTACAAATGTCCTCTCATAGCCGCCCGACGCCTGAGTGGGTCGGTCAGCTGCTCTCCTGGCTTAGGATTGTGTGTAACGAGACGCTCTTAGTGATTGGCTATTCCTGATTTATCTTCAGCCGAATGCTCAAATCCTGGGCCCCTCACTCGATTGTGTTCGCAAGCCTTTATCCCAAACCACCCAGCACGCATATACACAATGTCGCAACCGCAACCACTTACGACGGAGTCTCCCGCCGCCGCTGCCGTCCAGCAACCGCCGCCGGTCCACGTTCGGGACCCGGTCGTCGCCACAAGACGACCCACAAGCTCGGTGTCCGCCGCCAGCCTGAACAGCTCCCAGTAAATCATTTCTCGGTACTGCTTTCGCAGCGGTGTTCAAACGCTTATGCCACGATAGGTCTGCAACGACGACCCTTCTAGATGAAGGACTAGATGAAGGACAAGAAGAGGAAGGCGACCCGAACATGACAGCGGCTCCAATAGAGCTGGACGTCACCCCGTTGCACATGCTCCATCAACCTCGATGGATCGACTCGCCTCAATGGATCGACTGTCCATTCTGTACGGAGATAGCCGTAATAAACGTCGATGTAGAAGATGCTACTATGCAAGTGTGCGCAGGAACCCGAGGACACCTCGCAAGTTATGACGCGACTGACCCGATGATCCCAGGTGCGGCGCAGGAGTATGCTGTCTCTCCTTGTTCTGCGTATGTGGGGATACCCATTATACCCACTATTCATGCTCGAAATGCCACGAGAGGGTTGCGACGAAGCCGTACTGCTACGATATGCAGGTCTTTGGGCCGGAAGGTCCCCGGCTGAAGAGACATTGGGGTCTGGCTTGGGTTGAGTTATTTGGTTGTGTAAGAATACTCTGTTAAAGGGTGGTCCTTTGCATGAGAAATGTAGTTGTAAGGACCTGTAAGAAATAATTGCAGGCATGCGTTTAAGGAGCTTACTCATTGTCACGGCTTATGGGTCGAAATAAAGCTTCAGCTATACCCTCAGTCATGGAACCTTGGAAAGGTATAGAAATACACGAAGGTTTGGTAGCTGTCCTGCGATCTTTGAGGCGATCGAGAGTATCTAGTTGGACATCATTAAGACTGCGACAGCCTAAGTATGTAAGGGGTTTGCAGGTTTCACTGAGCTCGCTCTCGTCAAGCTGCGGCGAAGAAAAGGGAGAGAAATGAGTTAAGACTATCTGCAGCAAATAACGTGTGTACCAAATTACTTCTGTCAATCAAACCTACCTACCTCGTGAGCCGAACAAATCTGGATGCTCTGTGAAGCTTCAATGAATGCAATAGGGAACAGTACAATTGTAGGTGATGCATAGCATGCGAATTATATAGAATACTCGAGGAAAAAAACCAACCTTGTTTATAAAGCTCAATACATCTCAATCTTTTCGTGCGGCGAAGCATCCATGTCTAGATACCCATGATTGAAGCTGCTGCCCATCTTGTTGTATGTAGTTAAAATTGGCTCTTTCTAATTGATGTCGGCGTGCTCTAATAGCCGGAGACATCCTTGATCGGCAAACTTACGCCATGCGTGCGTTCGGGCAGAACAACCAATCAGGAAAAGTCGGATCGCACCTTGACTCATACGCTCAAAACTTCAAATCCAATCTTTTCTCCCACAATCTGTTTCCGTGGTGCCTTGAAGGTCACGGCCATATTCGGGTTTCTTTAATCTACAGCGGAAGGACTTCGCGACCGCTATGATCTAAACACGTAACAACCATCTCCAATTTACCACCCCGGTAAACCCATAACCTTACAAATCAAGTGACCGATCCGCATTGGCAGCGACACATGGCAGCCAAACAGTATGCAGTGGCTTTCACAGGCGGAAAGGTCCTGTCACCGCGACCGGACCGAGGACTCTATCCCGCCGACGTGCTAGTGTTCCGCGATGGCACTATTGCCTATGTCGGCCTTGAGAACCGCGACGATGTCGCAAATGCTGACGTGGTCATCGACGCAGAGGGGAAATGGTTGCTTCCTGGCTTTGTCTCTGCCCATAGCCATCTATGGCAGAGCAAGTTCGCCGGACAAGCACCCAATAGCACCGTGGCTGAGTGGGGAGACGGGATCTATTCGGAAGCCCGCGAGTTGTCAGCATCACAGTTTTATGACCTCACAATGCAAGGCGCGAGAAACCATATCCGAAAGGGAATCACGACTGCTTTCAACTTTACGTTTTCCGCCCGCTTCCGCGAAGGCCAAACGGACCGGGCGCAGTTCGAAGGGGCTCTGGACTCTGGAGTCCGGTTCTTTCATGGGTTTAACATCGGGGCCATCAGAGAAACATGGACTCCAGAGTTAGCCTTGAAGCGCGCTCGACTATTTGTAGACTGGGCGTCTACCTTCAACCACTCAAGTCAATACCTCGGTACCATGATTGCACACCACGGGATCAACTACGACACGGACATCAACACACGCATGGAAGCTGAAGTCATGCGAAAATTGGACCTGGGGGGACAAATCCACTACTTGGAAAGTCCCCGGCCAGTCGATGTCGATCTAGAACAGTCCCGCTGGAAGTGGCTCAGAGATGCTGGTGCAGTCAACCTGAAGCTTATCCTAGGCCATTTCCTCCATCCAACCCCCGAAATTCTTGACGAGGCTTGCTCATCGGGGCTCAAAATGAGCTGGAATCCAATGTCCAACGGGCGCCTCGGGTCTGGGATTGCCGACATTCCCAAATATCGAAGACACAAACTCCCGATCGGCATGGGTGTAGACGGAGAAGCGAGTAGCGACCGGAGCGACCCGTTCGAGAACATGCGTGTGGGCCTATACTCCGTAAGAGGCAAGTATCAAGACCCGTCGGTGCTGACTCCTCAAGACGTCTTTCAGATGCACACGCTAAGTGCTGCGGATGTTTTGGGTGTGGCTGATAAAGTCGGAAGCCTTGAGGTCGGCAAGCTGGCGGACATCGTTCTCCTTAACCCCCCTCACATGGGCCATCTAGGGGATCCCGTATCGGCCTTTATTTTCTCGTCTGGGGTTGAGGATATCGAACGTGTATTCATTGGAGGAAAGGAGGTCTGGCCGCGGACGCCTCCACTTGCGAAACCCACAAGCAACTGGCCCGCTTGGGAGTTTTGATTCGCACAACACACAGAGCGACAACTAGCCAGAGTCGGGATTGTTGATAATCAAGACAGCGTTCATCTCCTGAACTTATTGCGGATGTCAGCAAGCCCGGGGAGAAAGTCTTAATCCCGAGCTCGGCCGTTGCGAGTCCGAAAACTTGACGCGGTCCCGCGGCTCGAATGATCGTCACGCCACAACCCGACATTGCGGTCGAGAATGCTGGGGAACCTGGCTCAACCACGCTGACTCGCCCGACCAAACTGATTTCGCTACCAATTTCAGACTTTCTTCTTAATTGCCTTTAAATGGATCAGACAAGCCATTTAAGGTTTCCCGACCCGTGATACAAGCATTCCACTAAACTCGAGACGAGAATTCTAATCCACTGCGTTGTTGGTGCAACTTTAGACGAGCAACTTTCGAAACTTCTACATTCTATACGCGGCTTTTACGACTGCATGTTTGCAATAACGTTGGTGTAACAGCGCCCTATGGACGCCTTTCAGACTAGGCTACGATCTGCAAATCTGGAAGTCTCCGCCTAAACCTGACGACCACTCTGCAACTGGCTCAATCACAATGACTCGCTATGTCGCTGTTGTCAATACGAGTCAACGCTTCAGTGAAGACATCGCCAAATCTGATCCACAGATGACTTGCGCCCCGTATCAGCCAAAGGAGCCAAGACATCTGCAGCGGAGCAGATGTTGATCCCAATCCTCCAGAGTCGTCTTCCCCGGACTCCACGCAAAGCTCAACAGACAACAGCATTGCAGACGATGGTTCATCTGAAAGTATTAATACGAACCAGCAGCGCTACCAACTGACAATAAACTTACTCATCATCACCTTCAGATACTCAAACACTTCCAACTTCTAGACACTCCTTCAACTTCAATATCAAAATGCTTTTCCAGCCGACTCAGCTCGTCGTCCTCGCCCTCGGACTACTGTCCGCCACCGCGACCGCTGCTCCCACCGAGATTGAGCAGTTGGAGGGACGCGCCGAGGTCAAGGACATTGGTGCTTGCTACAGCTCCAGGTTCACTTGCGCCTTCCAGGGATGCCTTGCTGGTTACACCTGCTCTCAGCACACTGGAGGCACCAGCTACTGCTGCGTCAAGTGGGGTTGTAAGTCACGACCTCCGCTCTACTACTCGTCGAATACAACTAACGCACATCAGAAACTCGCATGTTTATGCTTGATTACCACACTTTTAATAGCCACACGTGGTGGCTTCGAACTGTTCAAATGATACCAAGACCAAGCCTGTACATACTCTAGAATATGGTCTAGCTAGTAATTTGCCCTTGAAGGGCGCTTCAGAGAACTCAAACCGCTGAGGCCCTGTGAGTCTGTGACACGAACCCGTGACTTCCGGGGGTTTCTTTCTCGCAATTGACCCACATGGATGACTACCTGACAATATGGAATGACTCCCCACTAGCATCTGCCCTTGAATGCGTTGAAGATTCATGAGAGTCAACCTAATTGTGAAGGCTTTCTGGGTCTTGCAAGTCTTCGTCTCTCCGCGCGTTGTCCTGCTCCCACCCCTTCCGATCATCTTTGGGCATCCTCACAAAGCCAAAGTCCAATACCAATGCCGCCACAGACAGGGCCATAGCAAAGTACAAGGCGGCGCGAAAGCTCGTGACGTGACTTGCGCCATTCTTAATAAGTTGCGACTCAATGGTTCCGGCAAAGCCGAGGCCTAGACTGTTTCCGTAAAGATTTAGCGTACCTATCAGGCTTCCAGCAACGCCTTGCTCTCGCTTTCCAACGCTGTTACTGGCTATGATCTGTGCAGCCACGTAAACGAAATCGGGGCAGAGAGATCCGATGAAGATGGAGGGAAAGGTCTGTGCCCAGTAGATTTGCTGCTCCGGCATTGTTGCCAGCAGCAAGCATGACACGATGGAAGCCAAGATCCCGATTGCCATGATACTCTGCGCTTCGATGCGGGGGATCAACCACGCCGCCAGTCCGACCGACATTGAGGCGCCTACAGCGTAGGGGATCCAGCCTATGGCAACATGAAGGACCGTCCAGTTTCGTAGGAGTTGTTGCCAGGCGACCATGTACCACAGGCTGATGCCAACGGACATGTATGTGAGCAATGCCACGAAGATTAGGGCCGTAAACGTTGGGGCGGCGAAGACAGTCAGGGGCATGATGGGATCCTTGGCAAACTTGCTTTCCCAAACCATGAAAGCTGTGAATAGGAGAAGGGACACGATAAGGGTGGAGATAACGGACGGAGAATCCCATCCAATGGATGGTGACTGGCTGAGTAGTTGTTAGATGGCGCTTTTGAGAGAGCTTAGTTATCAAACTTACTTCCAAGCGAAGTTGAATAGCAGCAGGCCACCAAGACCGAATACGATACCCAGATAGTCGATACTGCCCTCTTTATCCACAGGCTCGTCATGTGGAAGCACAAGAAACAGAGATCCAAACATAACGGTTCCCAAGATAGCGCTGTTCTTTGTTAGATTGATGCTGTTCACCCATGGGTCAGAAAACTTACATCACTATGAAAAACCATTTCCATTCGGTGTACTCTAGAAACACACCTGCTAATAGAGCTCCAACGAGTGCGCCGCATGGCGGTGAAGCTGCGAAAGCGGCAAGCGTGACGTTTCGGCTCTGTCCCGGCGGAATCATGATCGTGAGGACTGCGACCGCGTTTGGCATGACGATACCACCGCCGATTCCGGTCATGGCCCTCATAGCCACAAATGACTCGTAAGTCTTGTAAAAGGCGTTTCCTAGGGAAAAGACGACGATGATTCCACCGCCGAGAAATAGCATGTTCTGATGGCCATAAATGGCTCCAAGTCGGCCACTTATTAGGACGAAAGCACTTTGGGTAAGTCTAAACGCAATTCTGTCAGCTTAATGCATATTAATCTGGCGTTAAAGAAGGCATGACGAACGAGTATGCCGCCCCCATCCAGTTAGCCTGCCCAGGTCCAAACTCTCGACCGAGCTCAGCGCTGAATTGAAATCCGCCTGCAACGGTAGAGAACATGGAGATAAACTGGACAATCGTCAGCAATTGTCAAGCACGGCGGAGGGCAGCCTCACTTGTGTTAAGTTGCAGAGTATCACCAGACACGTAATGACAATTTGTGAAGATTTGCTAGGTTGCGGTGCCGTATCGATCGCAAAAGTGGCCCTCTCTACGGGAGGAACTTGTGATGTGGCCGTAGCCACGCGGTCGATAACGGAGGCCTCGACGTCGCGAGATGCATCTTTCGTATCCTGATCCTGAGAGACGCGCGGTAGGATTGTTGTTGATTGCATTGCTTGACAGAGGCCTGGAATCATTTAGTGTAGTGGTTTAAGGGTTAAAGAGGTATGAAGGCGACATACGAAGGTGCGTTGCTTCCCTTCCCGTCTTGGACTGTTCCTGGGGTTTTTACTTCATTCCTTACTCCAGCCCAGGAATTAAGGACAAGACGTTTCGATTATGGTCAGTCTGATGACCAATTCGAATAATTCAAAAATGACCTAAGACGAGCCATGTCTATCTGTATGAGGTAGTGGAAGCCTATGGCACAGGAATGCTGCATTTGGACCACAACATTTTATTGGATACACCGAAAGGACGTCCCAAATGGGTTAAAGTTGCCGATACACCAACGAACTGGATGTTGACTATGAGGCGGGGAAGCGGGGCAGATATCCCAACAATACATGTAGCCACACCGGCGGTGCCCAATACGAGCATGCTGCGTCCCGAGGTGGTAGGAGGACAGAAATTGCTGTGCTCCTGCCCAGCTATCGTCCCAGTCGATTGGTACCTGTCTACTTCTCGCGGGCGAACCAATCATCAACACGTAATTAGCATCCTCATTGTGGAATTCGTCGTGATAGTCAAAACATCGAACAGTAAAACTCCGCGACGCGCAATATGTTCGTTTGCTCATGTAGATTTTCTTTCCTACTCTCCATAAAGTCGCTGTGAGGATCGTTCGAGCACGGCATCTGTAATACAACTTGAGTCTACCAAGAATGATCACAAGTCATCGCCGCAATGGGAATTCTAGGCCATGGTGAAAACATCACGAATAAGGGAGAGAGTCATCGGGATCATAATTCTTCGTTTTAAGAAATCAAACGTTGATTAACAGGCGACTAAACTAGGTCCACAGGGACGTACTTCGACCAGTCTCCCTTCGCCTTGAGGAAGTCCAAGGGCTCCATGTGCTCAACCGCTCCTCCGTACGGCCTGCTGACGTACCAACCGAGGAATCTCTGGATACTTTCTGGAAACGTCTCAAGAACTTCAAGTGGAATGGCCAAGTACTGGTTCTCCTCCTGGCGGCACCAGCCCGGAGTGGAGAAGGCGCTGAGAAGAACGCTCGGGGTTGAGGACTTGTTCGACGTTACGCCGTAGTAGACAGACCCCAAGCTGTCGAATATTGTCAGTGGGTACGGCATCTTATGCAGTTGTAGCCAATGGAGATGTGGACTAACCAGAGAAGAGCATCACCCTTGCGAAGCTCCACGAGCGTCTCGTCGTCGTCCGTAGGGTCGCGAATATCGTTCCATCGGTTGGACCCCAAAACCACTCTGATAGCTCCGTTTTCCTTCGTAATATCCGTAGCGGCGAACGCGATGCCAAAGTCCGTCTCGCGCTTTGCGGGATGCTTGGTGTGGTGGCACTCATCTTGACGGCGGAGACCCCACCCCGGAAGGCCGGGTTGCGCAGTCAGAGCTGTAGTCATCGAGACCTGCGGCTCGGCAGTGGAGACCGTTCTCTCCTTTTCGTAGTAGATGACACAGGTATCAGTAAGAAGACGTTTGGTGAGTTCGATGTACAAAGGATTCATCAGCATCTCGGTGGTGAAAGTTGAACTCTTGCCGGCGAGACCATAGACCCGGCTGTCAGAGATGGTGCCAAGTTCGGAGAGGGCTTTGTCGACAGTCTGGACGCTGGCTGCGCCTTCGATGATGACAGCTCCATCGCCTTTGATGGCCTCCAAGACATCGCCTGCGTAGGCACTAGGGGAGAAACGCTTGACGGAAGCCATAGTGTCAAGATCGGGTTGGTTTGGGAAGAGCTTAGTGAGACGTGGTAATGATTGCGATGAGAATGCAAGCTTAGTTTCAAGCAATTGTTTTGGACATTTGGATGTTGTGATATGAATAATTATATAGGACCGTAGGCTGTTTGGCAGGCCAAGACGGAAAGTCGTTATCTTCAATACTTCGGAACTTGATGCCAGTCTAGCAGTTGTCCAGTGTTTCCTGGGCACAACGCGGAGCTATCGCTCAGGTTCGCTTAGGTCTGTTGATTCACATCGCCTTATCAATACCCAGCATAGGTCTGACTTGCGAGGCCTAACGATATTTCCGATCAGTATTTCGCTTTTCGTGGGGCACCTAGTCCCGCAGATGAGTGCTTTAAGAGCCAGGGGGGTGTCTGGGCCGGTGTTATCGCACCCAAAACCCGGTTCCTAGCCTAGCATTGCCGCTTTGGGAAGCGCAACCGCGTAACACGCGACAGGCCAGTGGCGTTCCAACCAGGCCCGCACTTTGGACAGACTAGCCGTGCAAATCGAAGATGGCAGTTGTTCTTGAATCTATGCGATTGAGAGAACGATAAATAATGAGGCTTATTCTGTACGAAATGACCTGTGAGGAATCCACATCATCAGCTTGCTGACCGCCGCACAATACAACCCATCAATTGCTACCTTAGACATACATCAGTCTCGTTGTCAACATGCCCAACCCTCCTCACCAGGCCAAGAACCCGGAGATCACCTCCCTCCCGGCGACTGCTCCGATTGAGGAGATTGCGAATGTCATCCGGCGAGATGGCGGCATCATCATCAAGGGTTTCGTGACCCCAGAGGACATTGATCAGATGGATGCAGAGTCTGCTCCCTGGTTCGAGAAGCTAAGGACGCTCAAGTACGAGGGTCACCTCTTCCCCCCTTCGGACCCTCCTCTCAGGTATGGCAAAGTCAAATCTTTGAATAGACCACCTTTGGTCCAGTTACTGAGTTTGCTTCGGTAGCAATTTTGCGGGCAAGTCCAGGACCTTCTCCCACAAATGCATAAATCACCCCACCTACCGCGACACCGCAAAGGAACTGCTCCGAGAGGTTTCGTAAGTCTTCCCGTCACGCCTTCAATACTTTGCGTGAGGCTAATGTTGAGCCATACAGGCGCCCATTCCGTGACGGCAAGAGATACGAATGCGTCTCGAACCCTGTTCTAGCAGTTTCGGAGGCCTTCTCTCGCGGCAAATCTGCCGCTCAGCCCCTCCATCGTGACGACATGGCCCAACACTTTGACCACATTGAGGGCAGTGGCGAAAGCAGTCTGCTTGGTCTCTTGGTTGCCGGCACCGTAAGTGGAATTCCCGAGGTTCCCCCTACTACTGGGAACGCCGCTAACCATCTTGGAGCGCTGCATCTACGAGAACGGAGCGACTCAGATCATCGTTGGTTCCCACAAGTGGCCCGAGGCTGATCAGAGGGGTCCTGCCGATCGCTCGCTCTGCTCCACCGCGGAGATGGACAAGGGTGATGCTGTCTTCATCATCGGCAGTGTCTGGCATGGCGCTGGTGCTAATCAGCTCGAGAACGAGAGAAGAAATATCTACTCGTGCCACATGACCCGTGGATCGTACCGCGCGGATGAGAACCAGTATGTTGGCATCCAGCACGATGTCATCAAGACGTACGAGCCCCAGGTTCAGGCTCTTCTGGGATACTCAATCAGCGAGCCGTTTTGCGGTCATGTCGATATGAAGGATCCTATTGAACTTCTCGGCAGCAAGGAAGACCCATTCCAGTATGGCACCTTTGAGGGCAGGCCTCTGGCGACTACCGTCGCGGCTTGAGGTAATATGGGATGTCAGGCAGGAACTGAGATAGATTGAGTATTTCAAATTTGATGTCCTGAGACTTTCACTATCCTGCATGTTATGGTCTTAAGGAACCTTCATCCAAATGTACTTGAAGGGCTAGGTATCTTGTCCAACTGCAATGCGGAAGCGATGGGGTTATCAGAAATCGCCGATGAAAGTAGCATTGCTAAAGTAAAATATTCAATTCCATTCCCAGATTTTCCATGACAGTCCTCCACTTGGCCGTGCCGGAGCCATCGCTGTCGAAGGTTCCCCAGAGACTTTGAAGCACTAACACTATTGAAAGTGGTGCAGTGAACCCCAACGTAGAGTGCATCTTCTTGAACGCATTTTCACAAGTGGATCTCGCAGTTTCCGTCTGCGCATGAATAGCAATCATGAAAGCCGGCCAAAGACATGCCTGAAGCCAGGACAGCTTCTCAAACGCCACCAGAGATACTTCCACGCATGCTTGAATCCAGGAACTACTGGAGCTCAGACCATAGATCTCGTGATATACATAACACAACATGCCTTGCTTCCAGATGCTGTTGAAATGTTGAGTATCATCCATGTACCCTGGAGTCACCGATGCAACACCTGGCTGCCAACCTTCGATCTTTCTCATCACATCCGCTACCTCGGGCATCATTTGCAGAAGCTGTTCAGTGCTGTCGGGCTGAGACTTTATGTTATGGACAGCGATGGAGAGATCGGCGACTTCACGCAGCAGAATATGCATGCTGTAGTCTGGCATATTTGCCCACCAGTGATGTTGCTGGAGATCGGGGATAGTGTTGAACCGAGGTTCTTGGACTAGAAAAGACATGTTAGAAGAGACCATGGAGCAGGGGCAATCATATTCCTACTTGGGAGTATCTCAAGAGGCGCGAGATCATCCATCATTTGGAGTTGCTGGGTTCCTAGGAGGAGTGTCCGCCCCATCGTCGACATCCAGTTGTACTGTATTTGCACACACTTCATCTCAGAGCTGACCTGGCCTTTTGATCTTGACAGACCCTGTTCCAGCAGTCGACGGCATCCCACCAACTTGGAACTCCATGAATCCATACCAGTTCCAATTACCTGGGATATGTTGTAAGCTGAGTGACCGAGATACTGAGACCCAAACAATAGCTTACGTCAAAGATAATCGACAAGAGAACTGTAGCCCCTAGGCTCCAAATCTCTTCGTCTGCCTGGAGCGCCTCGCGAAAAGAGTCCCTCATATCTGCTCGGTAGGTCTTAATCGTGTCGTGGGGAAGATCGCCAAGTTTAGTAAGATGAAGGGTCGATGCGAAAAGGATGGCGTTACGAAGGGGTCGAGAGCCTCTCGCCAATGCCCCGTACACGGTCTTGTATGGATTGCGGTAGGGCTCCACTACCGGAAGAAGTCGTGACGCAAGATTGTCGAGAACTTTGAGGTCGTCAGCACCAACTTCGGAATCAAAGAAATAACCGAGTAGGCATTGGGGGACATCTTACAGTGTTGCAGGAGGTAGACTTCCGAAGGCTGACTTGACCGAAAGATGGCAAGTGGTGGACTTGTCAAGCGCACAGGCCTCTGATCTCTGTCCACGATTTTGCCATCGCGTGCTCGCTTTTCGACTTCATTTGCTATACCATCGCCATCTGTACTTGTTCTCTGTGTGGGTTGTGCCAGGGCGGCTGTCTGGGAACAGTCCCACGGCATGGTTGAGAACATTGACTCGTCGAAAGTGGTCCAGAGTGCCGAACCTGCCTCGATATCTTCGGGACTTGACATCCCGGCCAAATTTGCATCAGAATATACTTCCCACCACCTGTCCATCACACACTTATCTTTGCCCCCTGTTGGGGTATCTGCGTGATCGGTAGACTGGTTGGAAGATGTAGCAGAAGATGGGTCTATGCTGGCGTCGTCATCTGAAGACCGCCCCAAGTGATTCTGTTCTTCTAATTGCTCATTGCGCAGTGTTTCTTGGCCATCAGCGTTGGATAGGGTTTTGGGTGAGTCGCCAACGCTGGCTGATGGCGGGGAAGCACAAACCACAGCAGGGGCTTTGACACTGGGCTCGATAGCCGGGATGTTCTTCTGCGGTTGAGCGACATTCTGCAGCTTTGGTCCACTTGCCGCCTGTTGCGACTCATTGGGCTGTTTGCGACTGCGGCCTTGCCTTGGACGAGATCCGTTTGGTGCTCCTCTCACTATCTTTGACACCATCTGCATATGTCCATGAGGCCCGCCGCGGGAGGTGAAGTCTCCTAATTTGACTCCATACCCACCGCATTCTACGCCTCTCAGACGGCAGTTGAAACACCCCGGTTTCCCTTCATCGCACTTTTGATGCCTCTTTCGGCAGGTCCAGCAGCCTTGGTTAAAGGTTAGCAGGATTGGATAAAAAGCGACTGATAGGTAAGACGAACCGCTTCTGGATCTTCTGGTGTTCATGGTTGGTAAGGGGGCGGTTGAGTGGGATCTGGGCTTGCGGCGGCTCGGCTTGATTCTGTAGCTTTGTGTAGAAGAATGCAAACTGTATGTTTGGAGTTGGCATCCAGAACGGCGATGAAGCCGTTTCCCAGAGCCGGATAAGACAATATCCAATACGGGTACACCTGACGCAGCGTCAGCTACATGACGGCACGCTAGGGCTACCGATACCCGCTGAGAACGGATGCAGGGATGCTTATCAACCCCGCGATCCTGTCACTAACTAGGTTGCTTGAACTCATCCAGGGTGTAATTATCTGGCCAACAGATAATAAGGGGACTTCGTAATCTTCAATGTTCCACATGACATTGGCCGTTGAGAGGCGTTGCCCCAGGAAGTGGCATAATACGCAGCCAATCAGAACGGCTGCAAAGTCTTTTAGCACTGAACGGCCACACATGGTTTCCCCTAACGCAGAGAGCACTAACGAGATAAGCATGCAGCATCCATGGATCCTGCTGATAGCCAACTGAAACCTGATCGGGACTAGCTTTCGCAGAATTCAAGCCTGTGATGCCCTAATCCCTTTCCAGTAAAATTAGTGCTATCCCAACGAGAAAACGTCCCTATCGCAGAATACAACGAGCAAGATTGCCAACTTGAACGTCTATCACGACTGGCTTCACATGTCGCATCCCGCAATGATCCACACAGGTCTTGAAGCAACAATTGAGTATCGAGCTGATAGGATGCTTTTGAGTAAATTTTGTACAGCGTCAAATAGACATGCTCGCCGACGTTTGAAATCGTGTTGATGATCAGATGTGTGATTGAAACCTGTACAGGAAGTATTACAAGCAGCCGTTAAACCTCTTTGCAGCAACTCTAAACAGCCAAAATGTCGCAAGTTGAAACCTCCAGCGACCATCTTCCTCACACCTTTGGGTTATGGAGTGGAATCAGCATAGGATGGCTGACTCTAAACGTCTTCGGAGGCATGTCCTTCATCCTCTTCGTTGGGCTTTCAGCGGGAGGTATTCCAGCTATTCTTTACGGCTTGTAAGTTTATTACAAGATTTTGTTTCTAGAAGGAAAACTGGACTAATTGGAAACTAGTATCGGTTCCAGCATCTGCGTACTATGTATCATCCTTACCTTCGCGCAGTGCGCTGCCCGGTACTCTACCGCAGGTAAAGCTCTCTTCTTTACTTACGACCGACAAGAAAATGACACTAATATCACCAAAGGGGGCGCCTACCACTATGCAACCTTCTTGATCCCTGAAAAATACCGCCGTCAATATGCCTATCCTCTCGGATGGCTCAACTACTGTGGCTGGGTCTTGACGCATGCTGCTTGCTGCGCCATAGTCGCAACACTGACACTAGCACTGGTGAACCTATGCCAGCCCGAATTCGACGTAACTACAAGATGGCAGCTGTTCTTAGTATATCTCGCAATGGTGTTCGGATGTTGGTTGATCAACCTATTCGGGCTGAGGGGAATTCCCACACTCGAGCTGGTAGGGTGTATGTCGCTCTGACAAGTTCCCCATGAATGATGTGGAAGAAACCCAAGTGTGCTGACAAAGGACACAGGCTGGGCTACAGTGTTCGTGTTTGTGGCATACACAATTGCCCTGCTCGTCAAAGCCCCCAAAGCCACGCCGCATTCTGTGTTCGTTCAGACGAATAATGACACAGGGTGAGTCTCAACGGCACAAGAGTAACGCATGCTATTGAGAAGCTCTAGAAATTGACGATGAATAGGTACTCCTCCACGGGCTTTGCTATACTGTTGGGGTTGTTCAACAGTTTCTCCACGCTGATGGGTCTCGACTGCCCCACGCACTTGGCCGAAGAAGTGAAGAATCCCAAAAAGGTCATCCCAAGGATTCTTCTGATTGTCATCATCTCACAATTCTTCGTCGGAGTTATTTGGATTCTTGTCCTGGGCTTTTCCATCGGCGACCTACCCACCATCATTGCAAGCCCCACTGGGTAAGCCCTCAATGTGATGACTGCATGTCCTCCGGCTAATCTGCAACCCAGTGTTCCGATTCTCGAGCTTATAAGACTCGGCACCGGAAGCGATGCTGCAGCAATTGTGTTTTGCGTCATTCTCATCATCAACCAGGGAGCTTCTGCCCTCGGAAGCGCCGTGACTATGAGCCGTCAAGGATACGCTTTTGCCCGAGATGGAGGATTGTTTTGGAACCACAAGTAAGTCAGTTTGCTATCTAGACGATACAAAAACATTGTTACGACATTAGCTGACGGCAGAGCGACAGGCTTACTGAACTGTCGCCTCGAACCCAGCTTCCAGTTTGGTCCATCAACGTGCCATCGGCCCTGGTAGCTCTCATTGGTTTGATGTAAGTGGTGATCATTTACGAGAGGGAAATTTTCTAATTTCTTGCCTCAGTTACTTGTTCTCGAACGCCGCCTTCAACGCAATTATTGGCTCGCAGGCTGTTTGCATGATTATCAGTTTCGGTATTATTGGCCACTGACCGTGTGGAAACCATCGCTTACGAGGAATAGGATGCCCAGCGCTGATTATGCTGCTGACAAAGAACTCAACCCTGCCAGAAAGCAAAAGCTGGAACTTCGGCCGACTTTCAACGCCTATCTACGTCATTTCATGCTTATACTCATTTCTAGTTGTCATAGTTGCTTTGGTAAGCCTATCAGACCTTCGCAATCGTTTTTGGCTCGGCTGACTGAAATATCTGTAGATCCCCCAGGTCCACCCAGTTACGACATTGACCATGAACTACACGAGCTTGATAATGGGAGTCTTTGGCATTGCCATGACAGTGGCATGGTTCTCCGAGGGCCGACGGCTTTTCTCGCCACCGACGTATTACGAGATTGGGCTGACTGTGATGGATGGCTTATCGTTCAGCGAAGGACAAGACGAGGAAGCTGGAGAGAAACGTGGGGGGCAAGTCAAGGTTGGAGATGGACAGCAATTTGTCAGCGAGGCAATGACGTGAGCTGATATTGAGGAATCAACTCCCAACGTCATGTCCAAGGTCTCACGATCTACCCCACAAATGTCATCATGATAGAGAGGCGACCTAAAAGATCAAGTGTTTCTATGTGCCCTGAAAGTCAATTTGGGGTAAAGAGACAGCGTGCGTGAAGTACATAGTAAACTAGTTGAAACTACATCTGTTGAAATGACCATGCCCGCCTGGCGTACAGTGTCTATCAAATCTTGCAACATCTTTCTTGTTCTCAGACGATTTTCATGCTGCAACCGAACATCCCATGGCTTCCAGGGGCGGAGATCAACTGCTATGAGCCGCCATATGAGTAGGTACCTATGGCGAGGCCAGCGCAAAGATTCGCCAAATCCGAATTAGCTACAGCTCGCTGTGCACAAATCTAAAGCCGATGCTCAGTACAACTGCAGTCCATGCTGACTGCATACGGGCGCGCCGGATTCCTCGCTGTCACTGTCTATGTTGGGCAAAGGTGCTACGCGATACCCGCGGGTAACTTAGCCGTTTCTGGCGAGTTCCGGGGCATTGATGAATTTGCCCCCAGACTACGCTCTTGCTACGAATACCTATGACATGTATGTTCTCTCAGGATTCGGGAGTAGCTTCCTGCAATGAAGCTTCCCTCGACCATGCCCACATACCATATATCGGCAAGATTTGAGCCTTCGACTGCGGCCTCACAAGCGTGCCCACATCACTCACAAACCCCATCAGCAGGAGAGCAATGGCACCAACACACACGATATCCACACATCTGAGCAAAACCTTATCAAATTCCTGGCGAGGCCTTCGGGCACAAACAGTCAAAGCTGGCACAATCCAGCAGCCAGACACCCAAGACGCGACAACCTCTTTGTACATCGAGTCGCGACAACGATGCAGTCTTTCTCCCGACACACTTCCAAACTCAACACCGAACCAGAGATCTCGCTCTGACACTACACCTAGGACGTCTTGATCGAGCAAGGGGGAGTCTGCAGAGGGAATTTGCATTAAATGTAGCGCATGAAGCGACGCAGGTTTCACGGGGACAGCATCAACTTGGGAATAGCAGAGCACATGTTTACTGGAGGGCGACGATAGAAGGGGTCGTTGTCCTCAATAAGGAGTCGTAATCCAACACAATACTCCACGAAATCACACTTTCAGTATATTTTTATGGCCATCTCAACAAAGAGAAGATATCTTCAACATTCCGAATAGTTACCCATAATACCGCAACCAGTAGAGATCTCATGTTGCAAAGCCTTCTCCAAACCGGCCACCCACAGCAAACTTTCCATGCCACCGTTCGTAGTGTACCAATGAACCCTTCTTGCGTCCCTCATTCTGCGCCTCGATACTTTAAACGGCAGTCGAGGGCCAGCCATGTCAAAGCGGCCCTCATCGCGAGAAATGAACCTGTTTCTTCACCCAGTCAGCAAAGGAGTCAAGACCCTACTGGTAAGCCACACCCGTCACCCCCTGTTGTGTTCCCCATTTCAGAGCCTGCATCTTCGCTATGCGGCTCAACAAAGAGGCTGCAGACCGTCGCGCACCGCAGGAACATCCTACTGGCGAGGTAGGACTGCCCGACACCCAACTTGCTAGGAAGAATGCCGAATCTTTCTCCGGGCGGCTGCCTCACGGCAGAATTGGCTTTAGACTGCAGGCTGCTGATGACGCCGCGAGTGTTATCGGTTACCCGCACGCGACGCATCGGACACGAGCAGAGCCGGAAACGAGAGTGAAGGATGCCCGGCGAGCCCGATTCCCCCCGCGGCCTTCGCAGGGCTCGACGTCATTGCATGAACCCACTGGACCGCCCCTGAACATCTTCGTGTGTAACTGACTGGGTTATGCGATTTGATCGCTTCGCGCCGACAGTGGGAGGGAAAGACGTCCAGAGGAGTTTGAGACCAAAATGCCGCTCATATCCAAAAGCAGTCCTCGGCTGCAGCGAGAGAGTAACTGCCCCTCCCAAAACGGGTGGAGGTCTGTCCAAATAACCCATGGCAATCGGCTCGCGTCAATGTGCACTTCCATATCCGAGCTCTCGACAATCTCAAGGTCCTTAGGGTCCAGCGGGCAAGATGGGCAGGTGGGGGAAACACGGAAGGACGAGTGCTGGGACACAATGAAATGATTGTGGTGCTTACCGCCGGAACCCGGGAATTCGAAGCCATGATGGTAGACAGTTTCGCGTGAAAAGGTGATGTCAGCAGCGACAGTCGCGTCTGACCGGGATGAGGGACCTGAAGGAACTTGTGTCAATCATAAATCGTGAGAGTGAGGTTGAACTGGGACTTACCAACGCAATCCAGAAAGGTCTACATCAAAATAAGACCCGCGACTAAAAGTTCGTGAGCGGCGAAAAGATGAAGAACGTTGGACAAGCTCAGGTGACGGCGGCGGTAGGATGGAAACTGGCTGGGGAGGCGGATGGTAGGTGTGAAAATTGAAAGGCTCCAGGCAGAAGATGGCAGTTGAAGAAGATGGAAAAGAGGTGAGAGCAAGAAAAAGGGCGAAAAGAGGATATTGGCAAGAAGTTGTGGGATTGGTGTTTGGGTAGGTCGGTGGGAGGGGAAGGGGTTGTCGAGAGTGAGAGGGAGGCTACTCGTAGGCCAGGGCAGGATCCTGAGAGGCGAGGCAGAGACGCAAAACCCACAAGATCAAACGAAATCAGGGCAAATCGAAATGAAGTGACTGTCCATAAATAAGAAGCGCACACCTCTGGATTGGTGTGGCAGGTGAACCAAAGCAGTTGATGGAGACGGGATTTTGGAAAGCGGAGACAACTGAAAATTAGAAGGAACACTCCTTACAAACGTCGGCACTTGAACGCTAAAGTGTGAAATAGATGAAATTCGGGAGCGTTTGAAGGTAAGAAGAAGTGCTTAATGAAGAGAAAAAAATGAGAAGTAAAAAGGCGGGTGACGTGGCGATGCGTTGATGGGTAGTGGTGAGTGAGGCAGGAGCCTGGCCAAGAACATCGGATGTGAGAAATAAATCTGAGGAGACAAGAGAAATACGCTTGAGCTAGGGTGGCTATGACGCAATCTACTATTTAGTAAGAAATCAGAATTTTCTGAACAAGATAGGCAGAGGAAGGAACGGAACTCTTTAGAGGGCAGGAGCAGCTCGCGAGATGGCCATGAGGGGCCACCTATCGGAAGGAGCAACATAAAGTATTCAATCCAGCCAGATCGCAATTGTGTAAGTCTTTCGACAAGGAAGGCACTAACCGACACTCAAGCTGATTGTTCCTGCCGAGATTGTTCTGAAAACATCATCACACAGAGAGCCCAAGAAAAAACAAAGCAATTGTATAGTTAAAAGCAAATTACTAACAACAGGAAAGAAAGGACTTTCTTTGTTAACAATTCCTTCCTCACCTGGACCTGCCGAAAAACAAGCTTGAAAGCCACATGCGACACAGCTCAACCGGGCTCTCACTTTTCTTGTAAGGCAGCTTAAAAGGCGTGCTTTTCAACCTCTCAACTGCAGTTTTCTCCAAACCAAGCTAATCAGAAAACCTTCATTAATCCAACAACAACAACAAACCCAGATTCACAACAACCATCATACCTACTAACCTACATCTTTCTTTCTCATACACATCAACACCTTCAACATGACCGACATCAAGGAGCCTGTGAGTATGACCTATGATATTTTATTCTAATTGAGCTGACCTCATACCTTACCTAACAGACCTACACCATCCTGAAGGGAGATACGCCATACGTCTTCCCTGGCCTCGAGTATGCCGTGCTGACCGCGGACCTCCAGGCCGCGAAGGCCCAAAAGGAGAAGGAGGACCGAGAGGCCTATTACGCAGGCTTCCAATCATGGAACGATGTTCCTGATCCTATGGTGGTAGCCTTCCTCCATCAGGTGAGTCTTCTGACATTTTTTTGGTTCTAGTTTCTGACATGAGGCAGGGTGAGGACGCCATCAACGATGTGGAGACCCCAGCGGTCGCAGACGCCTCCCTGCGAAAGGCAACCCAAGAACTCCAAGAGATGCACCATGCGCAGCTGGCTGCCTCGGAGGAGCAGCAGGATGTCCTGCGCAATGAACTGGACAAAATGAAGTTGCAGTGCGCTGCTTTCATGGAGACCATCAACAAGTTGCAGTTGGAGAACCAGAACCTGCGCGACAAGCTTGCTGAGTTCACTACAAAGCACCCTCAGTGATTGCCAGGCACGTTCTTCATGCTTACCTGGGACAATGAGACGACAATGGGTGTTTTCAGGCATTAATGGGTACTAGTCATTATGGCGGATAGAAAGGTACATTTGAAGAACGGGTCATTGGATTAGATTCGTAATTCCATAGCCACACTAAGAACACATTCTGCCTTTCAACTAGCCTGTTTGAGGCAACTCAGTTGCAGCAGGCGGTTCTAAGGGGAGAATTGTGAAATAGAACGGATAATTGAAGTAGATATCAAGCTCCGGGTCTTCGATATCATCACCGATGCTGTCGCCGCCGTCCGCAGTAGGAAGTTTTGTGTTCGCAGCTGATGATGTGGTTGATGTTGCCGTTGCCAAGTTGTCATTCAAAGATGCAGACTCAACGTTAGATGTTGAGGGCAAGATCGACACTGTACTCAAGGTTGAAGGGACTGAGGCAGGCGCCAACGAGGTCGTCGGACTTGTTGCCGAGTCGCTGTTTTGGACAGAGGGCAATAGTGTGCCTGCAGATATGGAAGGAGTCGAGCTCGGGGCAGCCGGGCTGATGAAAGACGCCCCGAGAGCATCGCTATTAAGTAAACTTGAGGCAGGCGCCAACGATGTCGACGAACTTTCTGCAGAGCCACCGTTCTGGACAGATGATGCGCCTGCAGAGTTCGAAAGGGTTTGGTCGGGGCCTGTCGGACTGATGAATGTCGCTCCAGGTGCATCAGTGTTCAGCAAGCTTGAGGCAGGCTCCGGCGATGTGGATGAACTGGTTGCCGGGCCGCTGTCTGGAGCTGAGGGTGGTGATGCGTCTGCAGGTATGGGTGGAATTGAGCTTGGGGTTGTGGGACTAATGAAAGACGCCCCGAGAGCATCGCTATTCGGTGTACTTGAAGCAGATGCGGTGTCTGTGCTTCCTGAGGCCGAGATACTACTAATGATTGACGAGCCAGGCGTGCTCTGACTACCTGTGACACCTGCTGTAGTTTGGGTATTCGACACGACTGGTGCGATTTGGCTATCTGGCACGACTGGAGTGGATTGACTATTTGACGCAATGGGTGTGCCTTGGGTGTTTGAAACCCCTGGTGTGATTTGACTGTCGGAAATGGCTGGCGGGGTTTGGATGCTGGGCGAGCCTGCGTCGGTTTGCGAGGTTTCGGGGCTTGGTGTGACCTCGATGTCCAGATCTAACGTTTCTGGTGTTTGACTTGGTTCCTCCTGTGTGGTTGAAGGCAAGCCGATCGACGAGTTTGTAAAGGGGAACGGCGGAGAAAATGTGTTTCGGGTGCTGCTTGGGTCAAGGGTTGGGAATTGCTGAGAGAGAGACGGGCCGGGATCCTGAGTGCTAGCCGCGGTTGAGGGCGCGGGACTAGGCGTGATTATCGGTGTATCACTGCTAGTGCTAGAAGAATCTGTATCGGATGATGCTTCCGGAGTCGTACTAGAGGAAGAGCTAAAAGTTGTTGCAACTCCAGCAGGTGATGTGGTAGTTGCGAAATCCGTGTCATCAGATTGTGCTGTTGAAACCAGGGGCTCGGTGGAGCTGCCAGCAATTGCAGTGGAGGTCGAAAAGACAGGCTCCGAGGACGATGATACGATATCATCATTGCTAGACTGTGTGCTGCCAGCTTCACTGTTGGTAGTGGGGCTGCTTGTTGTCTCTGACTCCGGCGCAGGCGTTGTGGATGTATCAGTCGACGACACGCTGGTTGATGACGCTGAAATGATATCGCTGCTGCTCTCAATATCGCCATCAGAAGAGCTGGTGGCACTCTCAGTTACTGTACTGCTGGAACTGGTGACATCGTCTGTTGACGATACAGTGATGCTCGTACTGGAAGCACCAGTCTCTACAGGGCTTGATGTGGACGAAAGTTCATCAGCTGTATTGCTGCTACTAGGAGTGACAGATGTGCTGGATATGAGGTCGGAGCTTGAGGTATCAGAGCTCGTAGCAGCATTCGAACTTTCGGTCAAGTCGGTACTTGAGCTAGAGCTGGTCTCCAGAGAAGTGGAGGACTCATCTGTTGAGCTTGACGGTGTGCTGGAGCTAGATGTTGTATCGGAGCTCAGTTCCGTGCTGGTCACTGTGCTGGAGCTAGATGTTGTATCGGAGCTCAGTTCCGTGCTGGTCACTGTGTCGGAGCTAGATGTTGTATCGGAGCTTAACTCCGTGCTGGTTACTGTGTCGTAGCTAGATGTTGTATCGGGGCTCAGTTCCGTGCTGGTTGCCGTCTCGGAGATTGAACTCGGCTCGTCAATTGAACTTGATACCGCGACAGTGGAGGATGCGTCGTCTGTGATGACCTCAAGAGTTGATGAGGATGTAGAAGAAGCCGTTTCTGTGGATGAAGTTGTTGAAATAATAGGATAGTCGCCACGGTAGTACACGTTGGCTATGGTGACTGTTGGGTCTTCTGGCCATCCACCGCAGAACGCGCCCTCTGGACCTCCCGAGCAATCAATATAGCAGTTTGATTCATCTGTCGGGAAGCCAACTAGGGAACTTTGGGTATCGCAGTAGCAATCATTGGCGACCAGGATAGCGTACAAGCGGTTCGGGGTCGCGTCCACGTAACATGCCTCCTGGCAACTAGCCGGCGTCAAAGCCTCATCTGTCAGGACAAGCTCTGTCGTTGTGCTGAATACATAGATGTTGGTACACCCTATTGCAATAGCTCCGGGTAGGGCGTAAGCCTGCTGACTGCTGGTTTGTGCCAGTGTCAAATTCGGGCCGAGGAGAAGCGGCAGCAGAAGCTGCACCCAGAGCAGTGGTCTCGTGGCACGAAGACCGAAGCTGGAGGTCATTGTGAGGACGACGAGAAGGAATCAAAGATCTGAGAAAAACCCGGGTATTGACTATCTGAGCATTAATCTGATGCTCAGGAATATCGACAATTAATACGAATTCGTACCTACAGGTTGGGCAAGTGAAGCCATCATCCGAATAACCTAGGATCCAGCCCTCGGCCCGAGCCAAGGAGCCAAGCAGGGCTGAAAATGTCACAAAGTGGGAAGGTGACGCGTAGATCATAAGACGAGCTAGGGATAGGTAAATTCCACGGGTGGTTGAGACACACGATCTGAGTCAAAGTCGGCCATGCCCGCGAACCAACAAACGCCGCTTTATTGTCCAGGGGAGGCAAGACAAGCCCACATTACTGCAATGGAACGACAGGGTAGAGGAAATGGTGACCAAGAATGCGATGGCAGGCTCACGATCCCTGGGCATAGGTGACGGAACCCATCCCTTTTGCGACAGCCATCCTAACGGCTGTCTTGCGCAGAATTTCGGAAGGACATTGTCACTCAATGGCTTGTTCCCCAGCCAATCATGTTAGGGCGATGCCATCTCGAGGGATCATTCACTCCGAGGTGGCACTGGTCGTCTGTTGTCTGCCTACCCGGGCGAAAGGCATTGGCATGGTTTAGGTACCTGAGACGAACGGCTATTTGTCCCAGCACCCTCTTTTGAGTAAATGCCATCGAGACACGTTTCGTGAGAGAGCGGCATGTCATAGATGGGCGGAAGTATTAGAACTGTGCTCGGAGCGGTTTGACGTGGGCTGACAGGGGAACCACTCGTGTCATGGGAATCGAGTTTGAATTCAGCATACTTGAAAAAGACTTCTTGAAGCAGTCAAGCGTGTTCTAGGCTATCTCAACCTTGATACACGTGGCTCCCCACACGCATGATGTGTCACAATTTGCTACGATAAGAACACGCATCCAAGCTTCATTAAAGATCGAAATTCAGCCGAGTACCGGACGAAGAGATGCTTCTTGGGGAATGAAGGAGGGATGGAACCCCAAATTAGACTAGACAAGGATTAGCTCTTCCCCTACATTCTATTCAGTCCCGCGGCATACTTGGACTTTGATGTGCCTGTCATACTTCTCTCAAGGCATCAATTGAATTCAGGGCGTCGTTTTCCAAGAACATACAAGTAGGTATCCGGAGAGGGCCTCCAATCGTTGGGACCCCATCAGTGGCTTTGAGCTGAAGCCGCAGCAATTTCTGTCAGATTTCACTTCCACATCCTCAATTGATATGATGTTGCCGCTGAATTCAAAGCCTTACTTCTTCCTCCGAAGGCTGAATCTCTGAGAAATCTGGTGAATGCTATGCCTGAATCGAGATGTAGACCAATCCTTTTCCCTCTTTGTAATAGGATTGTGCGCCACCGTCTTTTCCGATCCCATTTCGCGTGTTGAGCCTTCAGCTTTCTCTATCTCTACGTCCTTTTCGTTGCCGCTCGATTTGGCCTTGATCTTCTTGGATGTAATGATGCCCAAGCCCAGCAGCTCAGCCATAGCCTGAGTTCCATGTTCTAACACATAATCCGTCAAGAACTTGTGATTCGGATTGTCCTCAAGACTGTAGCCTGTAGCCAGCTGTCGCCTAACATATTGGGTCAGAGACCGAACCACAGCATAGTCAAAGAGACACCAGACTCGGGCGGCTTTACGCCCAACGTAGGGGTCTACCCGTCTGGTCCAATGGGGAAAAGAGAAAACCCAGTCTGTCTGCGAAGAGTCCGGCGGAGGTTTATCGCCGCCAGGGCCGCCCAAGATAGCCTCAGCTATCTTGTTCATCTCTTCTAGATACGGAACGTAAACGTCTCGGTTTTGTCTCTCTAGCCAATGACACTGGGTGGTGAACTCGCGTAAAATGTCTGCGAGAGATTCCATCCCTGTCATGTCGTCTTCAGTCGGGCGAATAGCCCTGGCGTGCCGGATGAGAGCTGCGCAGAGAACCACGTGCGGATCAAAGGAATCCTCTGTTGTCAGGAAGTCGCCCCCGCCTCCCTCTTCAAGGAAATCTTTGACTGTGCGGTGCAGATACTCGACCTTTGACTCGGGCCCTGTGGTGCTGAAGGTCGGTACCTCAAGGAGCCCCTTGCAGCGGCTTTGTAGCTGTCGCCGCATTCCTTCGGCTCGATATCCCTGCTCATCGCTGCCCATTGTTCCCTGACTGTCATTCAGCAACGCCTCCTCAGGGTTTTCGTCGATAAAAGAAAGGGAGAGCAGTCTCAAAGACGACCACGCCTCGTGAGTGTCCCCTTTGACCTCGATCGACTTGTATTCTCCCACAGCTATCGACGCCCTTGGCAGATGGGATGCCCGAACCACTTGGAAGATTCTTGATGATTGCTGAAAATATGAAGGCTCCAGGTCCTCCAAGAGCTTTCTGAATAGCGATTGAAGATCCGGCGGAAGGTCCTCTAGTCGTGATCGCAGGTCCTGGATTTTATCGCCATCTCGCAGTCCTTCCAAAAGCGACTTTACCACCAACGTAACCCACAAGAAGACACCAGAGGCTTTCCCCGAGACTTCGTCAATCAAGGCCCGAGCGCTCTTGTTGTCTAACCGTTGAAGTTGGGCGAACATGGGATTCTCAGTAAGCTTCTCTGTCGCGAACAATGTGATGTCCTTTTTGGTGAAATCTTCCATTTTAAGGGATGGCTTGCGCCGGAAGCTATCCTCAAAAACCAGCCACGGCCGGCTGGACACACACCCTTTGATGTGCGGTCCCTGGGAGAACGCGCGCAACAAGTAGCTCGTCATCTCACTGCAGTCTCCGTCTAGCTCATCGAGTCCGTCTACAATGAAGAAGAATGCCTTGGTCTTGTCAGACAGCATCTCAGTGAATGCTTGAGAGAGCTCGGACCACGACCAAGGGCGGGAGTCGTAACCGAACAGCTCCTGGTATTCCCATCTCTCTGGGAAGAGCCTAGGAATATCTTGGGGAAAGTTTCGAATAGTCTGATGAAGGAGAGACTGTAGAAGTCCTTCTCGAGACATTTGCATCATTGTTCCCGAGTTCCAGAAGAAGAAGCTGGCAATGTGAACGGGGATGTCCTTCTGCCAGCCTTCCAGCTGGGGTCGGAGGCGGGCGTCATCAGACAGAAACTTCATCAAAGTCGACTTCCCTGAGCCCGGCTTGCCAGTCACCCAGTATAAGACCTCGTCCGATGTCAGCCAGCCATGAAAATTGTCCCACGGAGGATTTCTTCCCTCTAGGGGCGATGTCGATGGCTCGCTAAATATCCACTCGAACGTTTTTCGGTGGGCGACAGGGATGCGCTCATAACGGTCTCGGATATCCGCGAACTTGAGAGACTCAAGCGTACGACGTTGCATTAGCTTGTCTCGCTCTTCCTTGGCGCCGGCGGATAGGGAGGCTGAGACAAGATCAAGATAGGCAAGACCTTCCGGTGGTCCTGAGTCCAGGCTCCTTCGGGCCGTCTGGACCAGCTCGGCCTGCCACCTGCTCTTCGGCTCCACGATGGCCAGAATCTTGTTGAGATTCTGCTCAATCTGTTGGTTGCGGTCGCGTGTCTCTTTTGTCAGAGTTTCCAGCTGTTCTTTCATGCTCGCGAGCAATACTGAATCAATCAGGCGACGATATCTTTCCAATCTCTGCGCCAAGTCGGCGATGTCTTGCTCCTTCCAAACACTTCGCAGAGCTTGCCTGAAGCTATCCCATCGCGTGGCGGAGTCGGGTTTCTGGAGTCCTTCAATGGTATCAATGAGATTCTTGCAAAGATCGCGTACTCCGTTGCAGAGAGTAGATAGATCCTTTCCAACATCATCTTTCCCCATGGGGGCGCCGACTAGCTGGATGGTGATGCGGCGGCTGTGGGATTGAAGAGTTCTGGCAATGGACGCCAGCTCCTCATTCTCGACAAGGCCGCGCTGGGCCGAGTGATGCAATTGCCGACTCTTGGATATGAGATCGCTGGTGAATGTGATCGTCTGGACGATACTTGCAGCAAGACCAAATGCCGATGCCGGGTCCATGGCTGCGGACAATAGCTTCTGCGGTGTATGTGGAGAGTGACGTGAAGATGGCGCCTCGCGTAAGACCGCATTTCAGCGCTGATCTCGTCAACCAAGGTTCCATAGTTTTCATCCACAGCGGCCATTCACAGCGAGTCAGCCACTGTCATGGAAAATATGTGGCACAGCCACGACAACCGCCGCATGAATGCATTCCCTGTCGCTACTCGATGGGATGCAATCTGGTAACTACACATTTAGGCTCAACATATCTCATTGTAGCCTTTTGAGTATGTGAAGCTGCGTCTTCCATGTAAATCAGACCGATCACGCCTTGCTGTGCTCCTACTACCGCCGGCACGGAAGCCACTTGGGTATCGGGATTGATGGTTAACGGCTCCGGACGGGGCCGGGGCAGCCCTACTTGGCCGCCTCCTCTCGCCGTCACGACTCGGAAACAAACGGTTCAATATTATATGGTATTAGCTAGGGATTCTATATTTTGCAAGTGGCCTTCGATTAGACCCAACCCATACAGAGTCTTCACAGGTAGACATAACAGTAAGGTCCAGAGAGTGTGCTAAGCGCATCTCCAACAGCGATGCGAGAGTCGGATGCGTAGCCATAGTCCAGAATGTCCTCAAAAGTAGTGTTGGCGCTGGGAGGCGTGTTCAAGAACGTGTTGGTGCCGGAAATCGCATTCTCGGTAAATTGGCGGTCGTGTGGGGAGAGCATCTGCCACATCCACCAAACACGGTCAATCATGGCATGGTGAAGGTAGAAGACTGGGTCTCCTGGACTGGTGAAGAAGTCGCGAGCCGGATCGCCTGAACGTCGATTAGCTGGGAACAACGAAGATTGGAGTGTAGAATTCACGTACCGCCAAAACTGTAATGTCCGCCTCCATGGATACCCAACATGGTGACTGATGTCTCAGTGAAGCCCTGCATCTCATACTGGAAGGTCGAGATGTCTTTGGGGACGACGATGTTGTGGATCACAGCCGACGCATTGCAGAAGCGACGGTTGATCTCAGTGGTAAGGTCACGCTTGAGACACCTTGGGTTGTAGGCAAAAAATCCATCTGGGTTCGACTCGCTGCCTCCGCCTGGAAGCGCCAGGGCGACGGGGCCGAGGTTGACCGATAAGTCCTTGAACGGTCCGGACTTTACGCAACCACCACCTGTTCCGGAAGGGAGTCGAACAACCTCATTGCCATCGCCATCGGTAAGAATCAAATCACCTTTGCCTTCGACAAACTCTCCGTCACCGGAGATTGATGTATCACTTCCGTCGAAGACTGGAGAAGTGTTGAGGCCCGTAATTGCAGACTTGGTCCAGTCCCAGTACTGTCATCAAGGTCAGTACGCTTCTTCAGACTCGGAAATGCCTCTTACCGGTTGAGTGCCGGTGTAGCCACACTCCTCCCTCAAAGCCTCCTCATACAGCCAAGTAAACTGCCTATGCCACGATAGGAAGGTTCCAGTCAGATGGATTGAGAACGTCTGATTGATGTGCGTGGCGACGAAGTCATCGAATCGCGTCTTAGCCCCGGGGACGATCTCAGAAGGAGTTCTTGCAGGCTTTGATGTGAAACACTTGACAGCCTTCAGATAATCAAGTCGTTCCTGCTTACTCAAGGAGCCCCTATGAATGATTAACTCATATCGGCCGACGATTATGGCGTGAATTCATACCACTCCTTGCGGATCTTGATGGTGCTTGGCGTGCAAGTGCTCCCTCGCTTCTGCAGCTCTCCGCTGTTGAGAAGCTCCTCAGACTTCGCAAAGGCAGACTGAGCGAGAGCGGCCAGTTCCTCGATGCCTTCAGCAGCGGCAATGGCTCCTGCGTCCGCTTGGGGCAACGGGTTGGCCAGAACAATAGAAGCCGTCTGTAAGGCAAAGATGCCGAGGGATAGGACGTGCATGTTTATGAAAGAAATGAAAGCCTGAGCCAATGAGAAACAGGAACGACCCAGATGGAGAAAACCTGGCTGAGTGCAGGAGAAAGCTCTCTGCAGAAGGGATGACTAGCTTGGTGCCAGATATATGGACTTCCCATAGACTGGCATCTCTATTATTTCGGGGAAAGTTCTACATTGGTCCATCACCAACGCACTTATCGAATACTGTAGTCGGGCGTATCAATCATGTCGGATACTTTCTCAAAGCGTTGGAGATCCTTGCGAAATTTCGGTGGACCATGTCGGGTAAAAGACGAGTCTTGAGCATTGCCACCAACCAACAACGAGAACTCCATATCTGCAGGGCTTTTACGAAAGATCCATCCCGCAGCCAATCTTGTCAACAGGTCAGCACTAAAAACGCAGAAAATGTACCCACCAGTGCAGGGGAAGTTGGAGGCGGGAACCGTTGGCGATGCTTGGCTTTCTCCTCCGAGACCAGGGCTGCGGAAGGGGCGGCGGCGTAGTCAATTCGTCATGCAGACCTATGCCGGGATTACTCGACCGGCACACGGTCCGGACCCTTTGGCGACCCGGTAAATAGATTCCCTTGTCATGACCTCTTGCCCGTTGGGGAGGTGTGTCCGATGCTCGGCTATGTTTAACGCGGGACACGAAGCATAAAAGAACCCCAGAATCTAGTCATACCTTGATTCAACGACCAACCAGAAACCAAGAGAATATCATGCCATCATGGAATCTGCAGAGCCCCTGCGTCTTCATAATCCCGGTATCGCAAATTGTGACACATTTTGCCAAGAGAAATGCCACCAACCGGCTTGCGATGGTGGCACAGGTGGACATGGCAAGTACGGTGCATCCAGTCCAGTCCAGGCGCTTCATCTTCTCGGTTCGTCAACGAGATGGTTATCGCCTAGAAACAGGTGGTCAAGGACTTGGACGTTGCTGTACGTAATGGCCTGATAACAAGTTTCATGAGGATGAAGCGCTTTCCAGGTGATGCTGGCCAATAGACTCTCGATCCAGGAGTGAGCAACGGCGTCTCTATGTGGCTCGCTGCAGCCTAATTGTGGTGGCTAAATTGGGGGATTGGTTGAAAGACTATTCAGTGCTTTTACCTTTCGTCGACTCTATAGACTTCTGCGGCGAAAATTTCTCTTCTTCTCTCATGTGATGATTTCTTCGACAAACTGTGCAAGATGGAATTTGCTTCCAATCCTGCTGAGAATGAGGGCCCTACGGTCCTAGCAGTGACGCTGACTGTATCATGTGTGGCTCTTCTTACGGTGGGGGCACGCTTGTACGTGCGTCTTGGTATGATTCACAGCTTTGGTCTTGATGTCTGTTTGCGACTCTTCCTGCATCTCACCAACTCGGTATCGCTGACATTGTACCCAAATCCAGGACGGGTTCATGACACTTGCGATGGCTATTGCCATCGCTGGCGAAGGCGTTCTTACTACCCAGGTTCGGCATGGAGTTGGTCGTCATACCGGAGATGTTGACCTTGCGGTTAACTACCCCATCGCGATGAAGATGTCCTTCGTCTCCCAGCCACTCTTTCTATCGGCTCTGTGTCTTGTCAAGCTCGCTGTAGGATCTTCCTTGCTCCGCATTGCATCGAAGAAGCTCTACAAGAGTATGATCATTGGCATCATGGTTTTCATGACCGCATACACCATTGCCTGCATTTTTGTAAGACCCAATCTAGAAGCCGAATCCGCGATCACCATGAATCATCGTGCTAACTTACATTTTCCTCACATGCAGACAATCGTATTTCAATGCACCGATGTCCGAATCTTTTGGGACTTCAACGTGGACTCGACGTGCTGGGACATCGAAACGATCAAGAGCCTTGCATATGCCAACTCCTCCGTCAATATTCTCACCGACCTTCTATTCGGCATCGCGATCCCCGCCCCAATGCTATGGACTCTCAATGTACCCACGCGTGTCCGAATATCTCTCATGATTATCCTAGGCCTCGGTGTGTTTGCATGCGCAGCAGCCTGTGTAAAGGTCTACTATGTGGTCACGGCGTATGGAAAAACATTCGATCCCTTGTGGGACTCACGAAATATCCAAATGTGGACGGTTATCGAAGCAAATGTCGGAATCATCGCCGGCAGCTTGCCCACACTCCGCCCTTTGTTCAAGGATTTCCTGGGAAGCATTTACGGAAAAGGGTCCAAGGCACCGACAGGCAACACTTACTACGGTCGAGGGACGTTGCGGAGTGGGAATAGCAATTGGCAAACACTCTCAAATTCTCAATGGCCTGTGGGAACAGGCGAGGGAGACAGGGCTCCGAGGCCATGCAAGGATAGAACAGGGGATGACTACGAGATGGGAACATATGCCTCACGGCCAGTTGGATCGACGACCGTCATGGCGGGAGGTGGAGCAGACGACAGCGACGAGAGCTTGTATAAGACCGGACTGCGGGACGATCCTGAGAGGCAGGGCATCAAGAAGGCAACTGTCACGACGATCATGTTTTCACAAAACCGAAAGGATGGTCCCGGAAACTAAGTCTTTGCAAACCCAATGAAATTTGTCTTACACTTCGGCTCTCAAATCTGGGAGCTATGATAAATTCCCGGTTGATTTTGGACGGGAGGAAAGTTTGTCAAGGATGAGCCACACCCCGGCTGTTCTAGCGACAATGCCGCACGCGTGCCTCTTTCCTCCATGGTCTCTGCAACTTTTGTTGCGCCACGGTCTCCTTGATTCATATCCGATGCCGGCTAATTGCTGCACATCCCAGCCTCCACTGCACATTGCTGCATCGTTTGACATTTCCGGAAAAGAATCCCGGCGGGTTAGCCGTCTCATTGGCCCACTCGCATCTAGCACTATCAGCAGAGACGGCACAGCCAACAACGTCCGGAGCGATCACTGCGCCAGTGTGGCAAAGTCGGAGTCGAGTCTCATTATCGCGTGGACCGAAATCATCATGGGTCAGGCCCAGAAACACAAGCGAGGCCAATTCCCCAATGCCTTTGCCAAGTTGTTTCCCGGGGACTCGAGCCGGAAAAAGCGGATGGATTTCGTGTTTGGGCTTGGGCCAGGATGTCTACTGGAATCCCTGATTGAAGCCCCGTCTAAAAGACTTGTCCGCGGAATCCTACAGGGCGGAGAGCCCTGGTTGAAGATGTCGCCGTTGTAATTTCCCCAGGGAACTTAACCGATCTCGGTGGGCCTTATCATTGGCAATGACCACACCTAATTTTGTCCTCTAGTCCCAACCGAGGACTGTTGGTACAAGGGGCGACGACGTATCTAAGGAAAGCAGTACATAATATTCGACCAACCCTGCTTCGGTAGGCTTCGCGGCCACTGAAGAGGGCTTCGCGGCCAGCAGCCCTAGACAAAGGACTGGGATTCCGCCAGGCTACTTCATCATTTGGGTGACTGAGCTGGGAACTCGAGTGTTCCAAAGAACTCTGCAAGCGGTTGACATGAAGAAAGCAGCGTATCATCGGCTGATCCCTGAACTTACGGGGGTGTATGATGACATTCCGACATCCATTTCCCCTTATGCAACCAGGTTGGCAAGCCCTGTAAGGTAAGAGATACCAACAATACCCTCCATATCAATGGTCGGAAGCTCGCCTGCTGGTGCAAAGCGGGGCTATCCCGAGATGTCCTTGTCATGCGTAGCCTAAATATGTCCATGAATGTAGCCAACATCCTGAAAATAAGTTCATTATTGTACGAATCATTCCCGAAATCTCTATATGTACCCAGATGTTGTGATGTCTCTTTTTCTGCGACGATAAGATACCATCTGCCCATCACAACATGGATGTCGAACGTCTTTGCTGTCAAACGAGTCTCGGTTCTAGATCCCTCAAAAGGTCTACCATACTCTCCAAACCATTCTCTTTCGCAGATTGAAAAGCCATGTTGATTGTCTCAGGCTCCACCGGAGCGAATCTTTCAAACAACAACTTGACCATGGCTGTATGTTCGTTCATCACAGCATACTTCAAGGTCGAACACTCCCTTAGATCGGCAATAGCCCCGTGATCCAGCAGCATTCTCACGATAGCCAAGCTCCCGCCAGCTGCAGCTGCCATCAGCGGGTAGCCGAGCATGAACTCGCTGCTGCTGGGGTTCGCGCCCCGTTCAAGGAGAAGTTCGACCACCTCTACATGGCAAGCTCGGGCCGCCACTGCCAGAGGAACTTGCTTGTCCCAGACAGACCCGTCGACGTCGGCTCCTGCATCGAGAAGATTCCGCACCATTTCCACGTTGCCCAGCCAGCATTGAAGAACCACAAAGCGATAGTCGGAAACAGTGGCGTCAACCCAGCCACACACATACTTGTGGACCTCCCAGTTCTGTGTTGCAAATTTATACTTGTGATCTTCCGAGGTGTATCGCACAGGAATCAACGTTTCCATTGGCGCGACGATGAAGGTGCAGTCACGTAATTGGGTCAAGACCTCCTGGGCAACGTCGATGTTTCCGCCATGTGCTGCAGCATGAACAGCACAACGTTCTGTAAATGCCCGTGTTAAAGGTGACTCGGCTCGATCTCGTCTGGGTATCAGGTATTTTTGATTAGCAATGAGAGGAATAGACGTAAACCCCATTTATTGGCAGCCGACCCCGTGGAAAAGGCGTCTTCGCTACTTACATATGAGGAGGGAGTACTGTTTCATCGGTCATAGCTTCAAGTAGCAGCTTAACGACCTCAAGATTCCCAGCTTCAACGGCAACTTGCCATGGAGAAGGCAGTAGATCTGTCTTGCCAAAAGGATACTTGAAGGGCCACTTGTGGTTTTGTAAAAGGGTCTTGACAAGAGATTGGTTGTTGAAATGGACTGCAAGAACAAGTAATCCTTGAGATGCCTCAGTTCTCGTGCCCATTGACGGGAAGGCGATCCCGCCATGAAACTCGGATAAAGTCAACCAGCAAAGCTCTGAGATAGTACTTTTGATGTCGACTCCAGTCTCTTTGCACCAGTCCTCCGCTAGTTGTCTCAAGCGCGTAAAAGGGTTGCACGGGTCTGTCTCAACTCGGGTTCTTTGGACGCAATATGCGTGCCATAGGTTTTCTGTCCCGTAGTTCTTCTGCACCCGCCAATGGCATAGCAAGGGAGGTCTACCTTTTAGCGATTCAGGAAGCCGCCTCCAATACAAGAAACCATACTCTTTTTGAGCCAACAGAAGCCCCTCTACGATGGAGGCGCCGATGAGATCTTTGAAGAGCTCTGGCACAGGTCAGAAAGCGGGGTTGAAAGCCAACAATACCTATGTTACAGTGTTCAAAGGTGATGTGTGAGAGACAACGTACTGCATACAAGCTTCAGGCGCAGCCCTCGCTGCAGGCCACGTGAGAGACAGGCATGATGCAAGATCAATTGAATGATCTCGGTGGGTAGTTCCAATATCGGGAGGCTCATGATCAACAAGAACTATTCCATTGGCTAGGAATTGCGGCGCTTCAGGTTGCGGACGCTGATAGCAATCCCTGGGGCATGAGGTTGAGACGATGAAAAATTGAGTACGACTCAAGGACTCCCAGAGAGAGACTAAGATCTCCACTTTTGATGCAAATCGTGTCATATCGGCCTAACATTGTCACACACTAACTTGGTAACCATATGTTAGGCAGCTATCACTGGCTATCAGGGTCCCACGACCCTGGCCGGAGTTTTTGGAATTCGGTGCCGCCTTTGAAACAACAGATGACATCCATTTCTCTAGACTTACCTTGGAGACACTGATTGAAGTACACCGATGGTCTTAAAAAGCCTCGGGCAATTGGAAGAAAGCAGCATTTTCTTTTCCAACACAAGCATAAAGGCTACAACCCAGGATGAAGTAATCAATTTGGCGATTTGGCGTCGATTGGGCTGTTTGATTGGCTCGCATAGGGCCTATCTGACCCTAGTCCTGTTCCGATGATGAGCTGACCAGCCCTTGTCGAGCTGATCATCCGTTTCCGACAGCAACAATCGTAAGAACTTCATTGACGACATCTTACAGGACGCCCAGTGTCTTTGCTGTGGTTGAACCCACCATGAACTTGAACCAAACTCTTTACTGCAGTCAAGTACGCAACCCGATGCGCACCCGAGCCACAAAATGATGCGCCTCATTCACACACCCACGATGCAACTGAAGGAGTTCATCGGGCGCATTCCTAATTACGCAATATTGTCCCACACATGGGGCGCAAATGAGATCACACTCCAGGATTTTCAGGTTGGAGATATCGAACTCCATTCGAAGCAGGCTTTCCACAAACTTGAAGCGACATGCCACCAGGCCAAACGCGACGGTCTCGAATATGCATGGGTAGATTCCTGTTGTATCGACAAAACCAGCAGCGCCGAACTAGGCGAAGCCATCAATTCTATGTTCCGGTGGTATCAAGACTCTGCCGTGTGTTATGCTCACTTAGAGGATGTAAATGAAGACAAAATACATTGCAATCAGGCATATTTGGCGCCATTCGCGAATAGCCGATGGTTCAGCAGGGGGTGGACGTTGCAAGAGCTCATCGCTCCGAGACAGGTCGAATTCTACAACGCCAAGTGGCAGAAGCTTGCCGAAAAGAGCGCTATCGTCAATGATCTAGAGAGAATCACGGGTATTGATGGGTTTGTTCTGAGAGGGGGATCGCCCCAAAGAGCGAGCCTCGGTCGACGGATGAGTTGGGCGGCAGGAAGGAAAACAACGCGAGTCGAGGACATCGCCTACTCCCTTCTTGGTATATTCGACGTGAACATGCCTCTCCTATACGGAGAAGGAACAGACGCATTCGCGCGATTGCAAGAGCAGATTTTGCAACAGTCTGACGATCACACACTTTTTGCGTGGCGCGCAACATCACCGTCTGGGCCCGATGAACCTCTTCGTGGTCTCCTGGCACAGTCCCCGGATGAGTTTTCCAACTTCAGAGACTGGCCCAATCCACACAACGACAACATTGTCCAAATCTGGCCGCGAAGCCCGGTGGGCGTGTCAAAACGAGGGATTCACTTCACGTCCAAGACGAAAGCCCTTGGGCGGCGAAGTATTTTGGACATATTGCTCTTCCGATCGAATGCATCGTCAATAATTCTTCCCTTAAACTGCAGTGTAGGCGGCGACCCGCAACGCGTGGTGGGAATTTACTTGGACCTTCAGGATGGCAACAGATATGCCCGAGCACGGCCATCAGAACTTGCAGATATAACGATCCCAGGTGGCCGACGCATGGCGATCTGTGGTATCCGCACATCATCGGACCTAAGAATCGGATATTATGACAACCCGTGGGGCGCTCGACCTCCAGGGCTCAGCGACATAGAAACACTGCATGTTGGTGCTACAAGTCTCAACCCTCGGCGAAACACGACTCCGATAGGATACTACCTTGCTGGCATCTTCACGGCCGAGGAAGAAGGGGGTCCGTTGAGATGCTACAGCTACCAACACGAGTACCGCGAGGGACGGGCACTCAACTCGGCGCTCTTTCTTCAACTCCAGAGACACCGGCGGTGGACGTTGTTACTGAAAGGGAGATCTGAGGGTGACATCGTCTTAGTCACATTCTGGGTCTTCAAGGAGAGAGATCTTAAGTTCGATGCGGTCAGGCTACAGCCTTCGGAGCTGCAAAACGACTCGGGTGCTATCACTAACGCACTGAGGACCGTAGTGGCTCCTGAGAGACACTGCGTAGACAAATACATTCACATGACGGATCGTCGTCGAGAACTCAGGCTCCGCCTGACAGAGACTGAAGTGCAAGGGCACAAAACGTGGGATCTTGGCATTCGCTTGGTAGACAGAGGGTTCTGGGTTCGCGTACTAGTTGGCGTAGAGACGACTGCTTTTACTGGGGCGTGCGCCGTCTCTTCGTTCCCTTTCATTATATAGCACGGCTTTAATGACCAACATGAGCCGATAGGAAAGAGACCGCTTAATCTTCCCGCGTACGTGCAGCTATATCTCTTGTTTAGTTAATCATTACGATTAACTACGGAAATACGAGTAATGATAGTAATAGTACATGTAACGACAATAACAACATAAACAACGACGACGACGAGGACTTCGATGAGGATAATTATCAAAATAGGGATCACAATCATAATAGCAAAGACGATAATTACTACAGAAAAATGGGAGATCTCATGGCAAATAGGTTAACAAGCTTGAATATTATTAGTCATGATTTCAAGTTTATTCAATGCTATCATCATCACCATGGAAGAATCTCAAAATCGCAGCAGCAACCAAGTCTCCATCATGTTCCAGATGAGCCGTTTCCGCAGCTCGGTCTGCATGCTTCAAGTCCTGTATACCACCGCTCTCGACTCTCATCTGGATCTGCCTCTTGACCATGTCTTCATCGAAGGCCAAGTGTGCTTGTGTTGTAAATAGTCGACCTTGAATGTAAATGCCTTGCACCTTGGTGTGGCTGCTATGCCCCCAAATATCCACCTTTGTGCCGGGCTTCAGCAATCCTTTGGAAGACTCTGGAGATGGCGGCGCCACAACTTGATCCTGGTGCATTTGATGGAGGTACACGTTGTCGTCGTCAGTACGGAACAGAAGCTTTCCGACCGGTGAAAGGTCGATCCTCGAGTGGCCAAGCTCCCAGTCGCGAGACGGCGCTGGCGCAACCTCAGCGCCAAGCATGCGATTGAGCAGCTGATGGCCAAAGCAGACACCGCTCAGATGCAGGTCAGGTCTCCGTTGCCATAGTTCTGCAGGTGAAAATCAGTGGTTGTTCATTGAGACCCCTAGCTTTGCGAGATACACACCTTTCAGGACGTCGAGCAACTTTAAAATCCAGGGGTTATCTCCGTGTGCATCATACATGCTTCCGGTGATCAAGACTCCCTGGTAATCCTCAAACTCCTCGAATGTAGGGACTTTGCCCCCCTTTTCTTCCACCACGAATCTCTGATCGGTGTCGACGCCAAGCGGAGGGTCGTGATCGGCTCCGGCATTCTGGAAGTGACTATGCAAGATGTCGCCGAAGCTGCCTTTGGTTGCATGGGTGTCCGGATGCGGGGTGTCTGTTTCCAAGACAATCATCCGCACAAGAGGTGCGTCGGGGCCAGGGTATTTCTGAACCTGTGGCATATTGGATATTGCTGGACGCAATCGGAGCTTTTCTTTGTTTGCACTAACGTAGGGCGAACAAGGACTCAATTACTAAAGGTGACCTGATTGAGAGGGTTGTTTGGTAATAGTAGCAGAAGAAAGTTGCGGGGGAGCGCTGTCGATTGACAGGCACAGGCGAGTCCCATTACTTAAAAACTCGTTCTCCCTCCAAGATGATCTGCATTCCTCTTTAGTGACGCGTTGCCATGCGAAAACCCCAAGAGCCAAGTGACCATAAATGAGCCGTCCAAGAGCGAAGCCGGCCCTTCGGAATTCCATATTGACGTCAATGGACTGTATTTCGCCATAGGGCTGAACTGAAACGGGAACTCGATGACGGCACCTGTGCTGGGTTTTGAGTTTTCATAACATAATTCCCGCTAAAAGTCCACCGCGCCGGCGCCTGGGCGGGTTCCACAGTTGGGGAATGCACCTTTGTGCTTCGGCTCCGGGAGAAGATTATTAGTAGAGCATGGCTGTCTGTTTGCCCAGACTTTTCGCCGTGCCTTAGCCGGCTTCTTTCTTAGGAAACCTGAAAGCTGGGGTTTTGTGGTACGGCCAACAGATTTGGCATCCGGTTTCCCATTGTTTTGGTGTGTGTCTGAGAAAACGAAACTCTGGCGAGTGTGCGCCAATGTCTTGGAACGGCCTTCCAAGATTTGGTGGCACGACCCGCCTGTTCTCGCCCCAACCCTTGGCAAAATGGGGGACCGCCCCGAAAAACAGCATCATGATGGGTCTCTGGAGGAACCCACGATGTATTCCGAAGAAACATATGCCCGGTAGGTGGCAGTCAATAGCCTGGAAGAATTTGAGAGGTGAGAATCGAGTGGGTGCAGATGTCACGAAGAGCCCTGGAGGCTTCCGGACTTGTGAGACCACTTTAGCTTCCAATCTCAAAGACTCGCGGTCCGGTACCAAGGGAGTTTCGCTGCGTGTCTTCTGTCATCCAAGGCTGAAAGAAACACATGAGGGAGAAGTGAACAATCTGTAAGAACGAATGGGACTCTTTCCGGAAGAAGATGGGTTTCTGTGCAATTATGATAGATGCCCCCTGGCTTCGGTCGGGCAATTTCTATTCAAGGACAACATGTTCTATTGTGGACTGTAACCTAGATGCATTGCATTGATCATTATTATTTCAGGCAAAAGAAGACGAGAATGCCATCAACAACAAAGAACTCGAGTCTAATGGAAAAGGAAGGGAGTCAAATTTATCGAGGCAACTGCTGGCACAAAGGTGAGTCTTCTCGACTTCAAGAGAATATTAAAGCGACGCAATTCTAGGCTGAGACTTCAGTCAACAGCTCGTCACTCAACTACAAAACATCGAATTCGCCGACTCAAGACACAACAAGAGTATCAAACCACAATTCAACTCGACCTCCTCAACCAAAACACAGTAAGTTTCCCTTCTCAGTATGGCTTCCCAACCCCCTGGATGGTATCCCGGCTGCCCCCAAGACCCGCGACCCTTGCCGGAGGCAACTGCACTGAAATATCAACACCTCTGCCCGGGAGGTGTCTTTCCTCCGGGTTGGAAACCCTTGCCGGGGTCCGGGGCTACTTCTTCGAACCCTCCTCGGCCTGTTCTGCCACCTGCTTCGGTCGCATCGGGCTCCAGCTCTCATTACAGCGGCGCTCCTCAACGTGTTCCGGCCCCGGCGTCTGTTGCATCAGGATACAGCTCTCATTATAGCTCAACGTCAAGGGCACCATCTGTTGCATCTGGCCATGGATCTCATCACAGCGGATACTCACCGTCTGCCGCCGGAGCGCCCTCAGTCGTATCCGGATACAGCTCGCACTACAGCTCGACGTCAGGAGCGCCATCAGTTGTATCTGGTCACAGCTCTCATTACAGCTCAACAAGCACGCAACGCCCAGGCCCATCTCACTCGAATCGAGCACCGTCGGTAGCATCTGGTCATGGCTCTCAGTATAGCTCAGCCAGCACTCAAAGGCCCAGCTCTTCACACTCGAATCGGGCACCATCTGTCGCGTCTGCGTACAGCTCGCATTACAGCTCAGCGTCAGGTGCACCATCCGTTGCATCTGTTGCTGGCTCTCATTACAGCTCTGCGAGCACTGTACGGCCGAGCTCGTCTCACTCTAATCGAGCACCTTCGGTAGCCTCTGGTGTTGGCTCCCATTACAGCTCAGTCACCACTCAACGCCCAAGCTCTTCTCATTCTAATCGAGCACCGTCGGTGGCATCTGGCATTGGTTCTCATTACAGCTCAGCCAGCACTCAGCGGGCACCATCCATTGCATCTGGTATTGGCTCTCATTACAGCTCAGCAAACACCCAACGCCCAAGCTCATCTCACTCTCACCGAGCGCCCACCTCAGTTGCGTCCGGCATGACAGGATACTCTGGATACAGTGGACACAGCGGCTCAAGCTCTCGCCCTGGATCGTCTCAATCCATCGCTGGATTGTCCATTGACCAGTTCGCTGCCGCGCTCGGCGCCCTCAATCTCGAACACGCCCAATCTTCCAGCGGGTCTACTCAGGGTCCCCAGTCGACAACTTCTAGTCGATCAGATGTTATCTACGTCAACGGCCCGAGTACCATGACTGTCTGTAGCGATCAAAGTAGTACTGAGGAGGAACGCGCTTACGATGCGTACATGATGTCACAGCCAAGTAGAGGTGGTACCTATATGCATCCAGGGGTTCCTGGAGTGCCTCCTTTCGAGGTAAAGCACCTCGACCGAGACGGATATCCCCGTGATCGAGTCCCTACTGCCACGCCGCCTTATTATAGTTCCGGCACTGCATCACAGTATGGGCCTGCCGCCGAATCACAATATGGCTCTATCGCCGGATCGCAGTATGGGTCTATGGCTGGATCACAATATGGGTCCATCACAGGTTCCAGCTCCGTCGCTCCTTCTACAGTCCGATATTCACCTTCCAGGTCCGGAGGCTCCAGGTCCGGATCACGTCGAGGCTCCGTCGTGGGCTCTGTTGCTGGATCCGTAGCACCATCGATCGCACCCTCTATGCTCCGGGGGCCCGAGTCCATTGCAGGCTCGCTCTGGGATGGTGGACGGACCGTCATTGAAGATGATTCAATCTCAATGGCCGGATCCCGTCCCAGGGGTTCCGTCGCCGGGTCCGTCGCTGGGGGTTCTACGGCCGGGGGGTCCGTCGCATCTGGGCATTCTTCAAGTTCTCACAGATCTGGTAGTTCTAGGCGATCTTCACGCAGTCGATCCGGTTCTGTTGCATCGGGCAGCAGTCGTCAGTCATCTTCTACAGGTACGTCCAGTATCTACTTTGCAGGTGCAGGACCAGGCTAACTCATCTCTAGCGGGACCGTACGGCCATCTAGCGGAATGGGTTCAAGGAGTCCAGCAAGGCGGGAATCCGCCTCGACGGTAAATGCCGGACCCGAGGGGAACGTGTTCTGGCCTGAACTCCGGCAGAACCTCACCTCAGACGCGGCACTCGACAACTTCACGGTGGTCTGCCCCGTCTGCGCGACGTCAATGAGGGCCGTTGAGAGCACCAGCCGGAACCTAGCCAAGATCTTGCACTGTGGGCATATGTTGTGCATGGAGTGTTGCATCCGTATCTGTGCCAACGTCGACGGCCGCCGCAGCAATCCAAACGGACGCAAGCCACAGTGTCCCATTTGCAAGGAGCCTCTTGGAAAGTACCCGAATTGTGGCCAGAGCTGTCTGGCTCCGGGAAGGGTTGGGCATCCGATGCCCAGGAACATGGACGAAATGAGCAAGATTCCTCTCACGATACCCGAGGGCGGTGCAAATCCGAGCTGCTGCAAGATTTGTCGGATCAAGCGTATCGAGAGACTGAGCAGGAAGCTTGTGCGCGAGATTGTGAATGACCAGCAGGCGATGGTGAAGTGGACTCCAGCGGTGGATGCGGCGCGGCAGGATGAGAGAGACTGCAGCAACTATGTCGAGGTGCCGGAGTTGCAGAAGTTTCTTGATATTTTGGCCGATGTGGTGAGGGATCCTGAGGTTTACCGGAAGTACACGAACCTGCAACCTCAAAAGTTTTCTCCTCCACAGAGTGCCAAGGCTATCATTCCTGACCGCAAGAGGGAGGTGTAGGGGGTTGTTAGATCCTGTCTGGTGCAGCAAAGCAATGAGAAAGGCAGAGAGAAGATGAGATCAGGGGTTTCTTTTGTGTAGTTCATCATAGACCTGGGACCGGCAGAACAGATTGATCAATACCATTGCTTTCCGTGCAGAATGCGCCCCAGGTTTCAATGTGCTCGGTGGACATGTGAGACACAATTCCTCACGTTATCGATAATATGTTATTATCGCAACTGTGAGATTAGCGTATCATCAATCAAATGGAGAATTTGCAATCGGCCTGGAGGTTGGATGAACATGCCAATTACATTGGCAAATGGCGTCGATGTCTTGCTTGATGTCGCCATGCCAGCACGTGGGATGAGGAGCACCTGATAGGCATGCCCATTGTCCCGGATTGTAGCAGGTCCGAACATCAGTCTTGAAACTGGTTGCAGCTATTTTTTCTCTTCTCGCCAACTGGTTCACGTGAAACGTTAGCTCAACTGTGGATGCCCAGCCTGGCCAGACGCATCTGAGTCTGGAAGCTGACAGACGGCCTGGGGTTAAAGGAGAGATTGCCCAAGTCCGCCACTCTGATTGATTATCAAGAAGTCGCCATAGGTGATTGCGTCCCACATAGACCGGGCTAGTCAAAATGACAACCGTCCAGGGACGTGTTGTGGTTCAGGTGAATGCAGTACCCAGACCGACGGAGATGTGGGCAGCGCAACATCCGCGAGATAACCATGAATTTTAGCATAGACAATTACGTTTAGAGTTGATGAATTATCAGGCCAAGCAACACGGTTTGACATGCAGAAGGCATGTGAACATTCTTGCTGAATCTTGAGGCTCTTCTGGAACTTATTCTGAGTCCTTTCTGCAGCCGTCTTACACCGCATCACTTGACGTCGTGCTGCTCACTAAGCTGCACACAACATGCCATATTGCATAGTTGCACGACTCTTACCCCTAATCAGAGCAGGCCATTGGCTGCATACAAACGACTCAGTCAGCTTGAGCTCCGAAAAACTTGGAAGCTGCCTGTAAATGGTGTTTTCATTCGGGGGTTTCAGATCGCGGCACTGGGGTTCCACTTCAAAATGTGTTTCTGCCGTCGGTAGCCCGCCCGTTACAAGGACAGACAGGGGATGGCCCCGATAGCACTCCGGGGCAATTGTCCAGACAGGATCAGCGACGTTGTCCCTTATTAGCGCTCAGTCAATGCGCACTCTAGAGTGTCACGTAAGACAAGGGCCGCTAGCTTGCTCGTTTGCTTCAAATTCCTCCTTTGCACAAAGCGGAACATTCTACTCTTTCGTCCTGATCCGTGTCATGTCGGATCGGCGCTGCCAGTGTCTGCTCCGAAGAACCAACCCGGCTTAGCATGTGCGTTCGCTGACTCCGTCGGCCCGGGTCGGTGTACGAGTAGGTTTCCATAGCGGCCGCGCAGAAACATCCCGGGCCAATCAATCCTTCCTGTTAACAGCGCCGGGGAAACAACTTTCGGGAGGGAGAAAGCATACCCTCGTACTGTATTAATCTAAATGACAGGCGAAAACATCATTCACTGTAGCAGTGGGAGCGCAAGAGATCTCTTGGAAGTCTTGGAGTGGCCTTGGTAATCCGATCGATGCACCGGGCCATCTCTTGGGAAACGCTCTTGGCTTCAGGAAAGGCTTGGCCAAGTCTCACGAGCGATATTGCTTCCCGGAAAATGCAATTCACCAGGAATCTGCCTCCGGACATTCAATAGCCAAAACGGTGCTGCAGCCGTTGATATGTGACAGGGTCGCAGATCTCGTCCCTAGTTGGACCCCCGCGTGCCCACATTTCAAAACGTCGCGGCTTCATCTATCTTTACAACTCGCCAGAAACGGAAGCCATCAGAGAGAGGTTTTGCAGTAAACCACCTGAAGAGCTGAACCTCGGTGAGCAATGAGCACCTCGAGATCTTTTGCCAAGAATTTGTATGGTTTCGGGGTGCCCCCGTCGCTGGCAGTCTTGGGACTTGGGTTGTTTCACCTCCGCTCAGACACTCTTCCCCGTCGCAACATGCCTACCAACAATACCACATTGGTCCCTGGCAAGACGCGGCTCTTTTGCCCCCATTTACTCTGAGCCCGGGTGCCAGATGCTAAGATCGCCCTGGACCTATCATCTCTTCTCACCAGGCACCCTGCCCAGAGCTTCTATTTTTGCAAGAGCCGCTTGGTCTTGGCACCCGCAGGTCTTGACACGCATGATGCCGTCGCAGCTCTGGACGAGCAGGCCTGTCAGTTTTTTCTCCTCCCGCCATCCATCACACTCTCTCGATGCGACTCCACGAACCTGATTCCGTTCATGTCTAGTATTTGAACCACCTCTTGGCATGTCGTGGAGATTTCATTCATTACGCTCTCCCTCCCGCTGCCTTGCCACTCGTTGACGCGTGTGCTTTTGCCTGCTTTCTTCTCTTTTCCTCTATCTCAGCTGTGCTGTTCGTTTCTCAATCTCCTTGACGGAAAACCCATTTCATTCAATACTACATTAATAATCCTCTTGGGGAAAGAAAGATACCAACGGCTGCGCCGACAATAAACCAACTACACCTCTTATTATCCGAATCCATCCAATCCTCCCGCCAAGATGCAGATCACCAACGCCCTCATGATCCTGGCTCTTCTTGCCATGGGAGTCAACGCCGCCCCCGCCCCATTGAACATTAACCTCGGTGCCTACTCGCCTGCCTTGGTGGTCGGTGATGGTGCGCTCACATTCTCTGGAGGAGCCGAAGGCGGCGCTGCCGGTGGAGGCAAGGGAACAACTGGCAAGGGAACTGGCGGTGGAAAGAAGGAGGGAGCCGCCGGCGGAGAGGGTGCAGCAGCAGCCGCTGCTGCCGCCGCCGGAGCCCCAGGAACCGGCATTGTGGCCGGACGTGATGTCAAGAAGGTGCAAAAGCGCCAGGCCAGCGGCTTCGACCGCGCCCTCACCTTTGCTGAGGCCGCTCTCACCAAGGGCCCCAAGGTCCAACTCGGAAACGGAGAGGGTGGAGCCGGCGTCGGTATCATTGTTGACAACAACCCGACGGCTGCCGCGCAACCCAACCGCCCAGCAGCAGAGTAAGGGGACCGTGTACTTTGTGTGTTTTCTTGCGGGAGAGCCGTCGCATAATCTTTCTAAAGTCCGATCGAAGTATAAGTAAGTCATTCTCCTGCTCGTGTCGCTGGTCGGCGCACTGCGACGAAACGAAACACATGAGAGAAGCAAGGCGCTGACTCGAGATTCACAGATGCTGCCAATGATACTCTGTCAGAGAAGTTTGAAGTTCGCTCGCCTGGCCCCAATGATCGAACGCAATTCTTGTTACTCTTTGGTCATTTTGAACCGCGGACAAAAAACTCTTCCGGCCTCTCCGCGCGCCGCGCAGCGCTGCTTCCTGGCACCACCACCGACACCAACAAAACACGACATGGCACGATGTAATTTCGTTCAGGTACTCTTATTTTCCTATTTGGGGCATTTTTATAATATCAGGCGGGAGTTCTTCGGGGGAGTTTGGAAAAAATGACGCCTTGGGTTCGCGGGTGCAGGGGATCGATCGAGCACGATCAAGGACGTGACGACACCTGGAAATTGGTAGCGATGAGGCCGGCATCGCGTCACCCGTTGAGGTAGCAAATTAACTTCGTCGGGATTCTGTTCATGAATTTGTCATCCAACCAGCAGTGAACGTGATGATAACAAACAACAGGAAGAACTGAACAAACGTGTTGCTGCCTGCATGATGAGCACTAATGCCCGTGTTATCCGTCCGACATCGACTTGTTGGGGGCCAAATTCGCACATGCGAAGGAGGGTCAGCAACTAAGAAGTCGTCGTGGTTGATATACACCTGTCTCACTCGTACTTAACCACATGAGCACTTTGCGCATCCATGGTATCCGCACACCACGGAACCAAAGAGACGGGCCGCACCCCGTGTGGGTGTGTTTACGATGGACTTGCTGCGCGGTACTTGCTGGTGGTTGTCCGCAACTCCGCCGTATTGGCTCGTTTGTGCCCCCAAAGCTATGCAGCTCAGCCCAACCATCTCGCGCGATTGGTGGATCTGTCCATGATCACTCAGGTTTCCAGTTTTTTTTATCGCAAAATGTTGACTGGCAGAAAATCATGTGGGCACACTTGCGAGCTTATGACACCACGCTGTCGGTCTCCCGTTGGCCAGCCTTGATGGCCCGCATGTTGTCTTTGCAGCTGGCCCGGATGTGTCAGGCGCAAGCTGTGCAACATCGATGCTTCGGCTATGGGGTAGTAGGGGTGTCAAAACAAGGTTAGTCGCGTCTTGGTTGTGTCTTTCGCCCAGTGCGCTTCGGGCCTTGAGGGGTGTGTCGTGCTGCAGTAATACTTGCAGCCTGTTCGTGGGGAGTCGCGCGTTCGTGTGTGCCTTACTGCATAGCAAGTCTGGCGATAGAACGTGTGAGTTGGTTGTGCCTTGGCAGGCAGCCAGCAGGCAGTGCGGGCACTACGCCAGGGTGAGATGGATGAGAAGCTAGTCAGGCCGCGGACCATAGCCTGCTTGAAGCTTCGTTGTGGATAAGAAGACGAGCTTTTGCACTTTCTCTTTTCTTTTGTGGCTTTCAGGCTGGTGTTCATCCATGTGTCAATCTGTCCAGCTTCTGCGTTGACCCAGTTCGTCGCTTCATTTTTGCCTTTCGGTACCTGACTTATGAGAGACGGCAGCTCATCAGCCAACCTGATGTGATTTCGTCAGCATGCATATCTACCCTACTCCGATCTCGCAGCCCATCGGCGGCCTCCTCGGTCTTGCTGCCCGACAACAGGACGAGGAAGGTGTTCACGTGATTACACAAACCATTCGACGGCCGGCAACCACCTTTCTCACATACGTCACGCTCGGCCCCGGAGACCCCACTCCGGTTCCCGGCGCTGATATCCCGGAAACACCGGTCGCCACAACCCCGACGGCGGAGGCGCCGCCCCCGAGCCGGGGAAGCGGGTCTCTATCAAGCGCCCAAATTGGCGCGATCTTGGGCGGCATCGTCGGCGTCGTTACCATCCTTTTGATCGTCTGTTATTGCCTCATGAATCGTCGCCCGAAACCAAGACCTTCATCATACACTGGCATGTACGACGATGAAACAACGACTACATATTCTGAGTACTCAGTCAAAACGCCGCCGCCGCGACCACCGCCTCCTGCATTCTTCCCTTGGAACAGAAGGCCCGCCAGAAGACCTCGTCGCACACCGATGCCTTATCCGCCTTATCCTACGACACCGGCCCGGCCACCATTCACAGTGAATGAGCATGAGCCCTGGGTTGTAAACGAGCATGGTCCTAGGCGGACGCAAAAGAAAGGCTGGCAAGAGCCTGCCGTCAAATTCGCACCGAAGAGACCAAGGGTTAAAGTCAACGGCCCTCCACGTACAGAGCGGCCACCGCCAAATCCTTATTACCAAGCACGGTGAACTCAACCTAACCGCTGAGCCTTGGTTTTGATCCTTTTAATACGTCCCGCTGGCTTCATGCTAGCCAATAGTTTCGCAACCCGATTATCCGGGCTTTCAAGACTATTCTGTTATCGGGTTCAGCACCGTGATGGCTGATCTTTGTTGATTGCGGTGGATCTTTTTTGAAATTACAGTCGCTCGGGCCAGTGACTACAACGGATACAAGAGATTGAATTGAGTGTTTGGGGCTAGACGAGCAGCTAAACAGGTGGTTTCTTTTGTCTGTGACTGATACCCAACTCCAAGAATCGAATTTTCATTTGTGGTGCCGTGTAACGGCAACGAGACTTTGGACTACGGTATGCCCGAAATCTAGGACTGCCTGATATCTTTTAATTCGCTTAATAAACTGAACATCGTCGCTAAAGTTGTGCAGCATATATGCGCATGTCTTTCATTAAAAACCGGGATCGGTCTTGTTGGTTCCTTAAAGCTTATGCGGCAGTCAAAGGTTTCTTTCCGGTGACGAAGGCGCTTTTTTGGTCAGCATCGGCTCGGTGTAATCAAGCAAGGAAGCCTTACGTGTAGGTGTACAAGTGTATCTTATCCGACTTCAGCTCTTCTCTCACCAGAGCCAGTAAAACCTGAACTTCTTCGTTCTTCCAGTTACCGGCACGGGTAAACAAGGCAAGAGTATAGGCTTCCAAAGCCATCTCTAGAAACTGAACCCTAAACCACCGGCCGATTTCCTTCAGCTCTCGGTCTTTGGGCCAAGTACCCATGGGGACTACTCTTTGCATGTATTTCACATTTTCAAAACCTTCACGTTTTAGCATGTCAGGAAGTGCTGGAGCAATATCAAATCCCAGCGGGGCGCTCAGCTTCCGGAACTCGCTGAGCCATTGCCACGTTGCTGAGTCACCCTTTAGAGTGTCGTCCTCGCAGAAGAAGTTGGCTCTGCCTTCCGAGATCTCGATGCTGCCTCCGGGCTTGACGTGTTTGTAGCATTGGTGAATGAGGGCTGGCCAGTTTTGCACCGCGCCAGCAAGAGTACGCGCGTGGATGAAGTCGAAATGGTTCTTCGGAAATGTCCACTCTAGAGTGGCGTCGTCAATCTCGAAGCGCACATTTGGCGGGACCCTATTGATGTGAGACATGATATCCAGTTATGAAATGCGCCGCAACTCACCAAATCGGTTGGATTGGACTCAAGTCTGTTCCAGTAACCTCCGCTGAAGGGAACGCGTCGCCAATCTCAATGGCCTGAAGTTTTTTTATGTTAGTTAAACTGCGGAATTGGCGGTGTTTCGATAGACAAACCCAGATCCCAGTGCCATTGCCAATGTCGAGTATCTGTTGAGGATTATCCAAGTGCGTTGCACAAAGTTCGCCTTTGAGAGTCAACAGAAACACATGATGGGTCATGTCAAGGCGCTCCTGCTCGGTTTCATCGTTGGGCAAGAGATACTGTCCAGCTCGGTATGCGTGGTACCGACGTCCATTTTCATATTCGTAGTCAAAGATCGAAGATGTCGCACTTGAAGTATCGGAAACGTCACTGGCGTAGTTGGAAGCGGTGTCGCTACCAAGATCAGACTGCGGAGTGGGACGTATCAGCCATTTGGTCGCAACCCTGATTAGGAGTAAGAATAGCGCACTTCAGCTTCTAACTCAGCATGAGCTTCTTCCGCTTCGACAGCGTCATTCGCGCCGGCTGCTCCAGCAGGGGACCCGTGTCCTGAAGCTTGCGGGGAGCGTGTGCCGGCTCGGGACCCTGCCGACTTCATTGACTTCGGGGAGCCGGCGGCGTCGGTGGCCCGTGAGGGTTCGTCTGTTGTGGAGGTCATGATCGAACGAGCCGGATACCCAAATGCAGCTAAATGGCCGTTCAGTAGCTTGACTAGACGACATGCAACTTGTCGATCTTGACCTGTAACTTCAGTAGGCTGGCTCTGGCAAAGGCAGAAACAGCACGCAGCTAGTGGAATTCACAACAGGTGGCAAGGACGGGAAAATGAAGACTTCGTGGGGACATGAGATCAGGGAGGTGACATCGTTTTCTGGCGGTCTTCGATGGGGCCGAAAGGATCAACGGGGCTCGCCATGTGGCGTCAGGGAGCACGATATGAAGATAACGCTTGCGATGATTGGATAAGAAGTGCTAACAGGCCATCGGTCTCCTTCCCAGGGAGGGCATTGGAGCGTGGAGCGGGATCAAAATGGTGATGGAAAGTCGTCTGCTGAATGCTTCCTCCGTCACTCGTGCCATTGCCGGCTGCAACCAATCGATATGCTGGGAGCGTTTAAGAAGGTTTTGTTCTGCTCCACGCTGAACCCTGCTAGCGGTATCAACTGAGAGGAATCGGGAATGGTGGCTCGATAGCGTCTTGCCAGTGACATGGTACTTAAACGATGGCGTTTTCACCGCTGGAATTCAATGATTTTTCGCGGGGTCAGGCCATCCCTCAACCAGGTAGCGGGGTCATCGACACCAGGTCTTGGACTGTTCAAAATCTCACTGGTCACCCTGCGAGGACAGTGATCCAGTATCCTGCAGCATCCCTTGTCTGTCAGATTTGGACCACAATCGGAAGATGATGGATTGGAGCGTGATTCTCCTCCTGTTTGGAGCTGGTCCTCTGCTGGTTCTCATTATCAGCGCGATTCGAAGGGTGTTCTTCTCCCCACTGTCCAACTTTCCAGGGTCCAAATTTGCAGCGTTGACGTTGTGGAATGAGTTTTACTGGGACGTGGTTAAGCGAGGAACATTCATCTGGCGCATCGAGGCCATGCACAAGAAATACGGTCAGTATGAGAAACCCCTAAAGCCCCCTGAGTCATTGCGTCACCTTCTGATACTGCACAGGGCCCATTGTCAGAATCAACCCATATGAGCTGCACATCGTTGATCCTGAGTTCTACGATGAGCTCTACTCATCCAACAGGAAGTCCGACAAGTATCGGTGGTGGACCAATCTCGCCGGCGCGGACGGCAGCTCGTTCTCGACTGTGCCGCATGATCTGCACCGGCTGCGCCGCGGGGCTCTGAATCCATTCTTCTCGGTCCGCTCCGTGACCCAACTGGAGCCGCTGATCCGGTCCAAGGTAGAGAAGCTCTCGGCGAGATTTGGCGAGATCGCGCAGACGGGCGAAGTGGTCCGTCTTGATGCCGCGTTTATGGCGCAGACGATGGACATCATATGCGATTACGCCTTTGCGAATGATCGGAAGTACCTGGACGAACCTGACTTCAAACTGATATGGAAAGAGACCATCATCGGGGCGTTTGAAGGCGGGGCTGTTGGTCGGCAATTTCCCTGGATGTTGCCGGTCATGAAAAGACTGCCCTTGTCAGTTGTTTCTGCGATGAACCCATCAGTTGGCCATCTACTTCGCTGGCAAGCGGGTGTTAAACAACAGGTTGAGCCAATTTTAGACGGAAAGGACAGCCAGCCTGGGGCTGCTTCGAGAACCATCTTTCATATGCTGCGCGACAGCGACTTGCCCCCAGAAGAGAAGACCTTGCAGAGGTTGTGCGACGAGGCGGAGATTTTGACTGGCGCAGGGTCTGAGACAACAGCCCAAACCCTTACTCGAATCCTCTTTTATCTGAAATCTGTGCCCGATAAACTGAAGAGGCTACGAGACGAAATCGACGCGGCGATGCCAAGCGCCACGGAGATTCTATGCTGGGCTGACTTACAGAAGCTCCCTTATCTGGTGGGTTTCCTGTTCTGCTAATCAAAAGCTTCATCTCCCATTGACTCTCTTCAGACCTCTGCTATTCGTGAGGGACTTCGACTTTCATACGGAGTTACGACCCGTCTGCCACGCATTGCCCACCACGACATCCAGTATGGGGGATATGTCATTCCGGCAGGGGTATGTTACTGCCCCAGATCAGCGCATCTGCCCCGCCAACCACTAATCGCACGCAGACACCCGTATCAGAGACCCCATATTTCGTCTTGATGCATCCATCAGTTTTCCCGGAGCCTCAGACTTTTAGGCCCGAGAGGTGGTTGGAAGCGGAGAAACAGGGCAAGAGGCTAGACAAGTACCTCGTATCATTCGGAAAAGGCAGTCGACAGTGTCTTGGCATGAAGTAAGCCGAACCCTTCCATGACAAACATCTTCGCGGGAGTTTCCACTGACAGCGCTCTCAGTCTTGCCTATGCCGAGTTGTATCTTGCCACGGCGACGGTCGTTCGTAGATTCGACTGGGAAATGTTTGAAACAACACTCGACGACGTTGTTTGCAAACACGACTTCTTCGTTGCAGTCGGGGATCTCAACACCAAGGGCGTGCGAGCAACTCTTTCACACCGACAAACCCACAAAGAAGCATGATCCCGGTAGCTTGGGGAAGGATGCTTCATGAACACCCCTCAACACTAATTTCGGCTCATCAAGCGGAAAACCCTCAGTGGCCACACGCTTATCCATCCCCCCCTCAGTAAGCTTCTCCGCATCTCACTCCCCCATCGCGCGGGGTTGGACATGCGGGGCCGCGTGGTCCAGGATTCAGCCGCAGGGCATTTTAACCAGTTCGACCAACGGTCAGAACGGGGGAGCAGGTCGCCGTGGGCGGAAGATTGAGCAGGAAAGATTGCCCCTGGCTCCGCGAGAATTTTCACCGACAGAACCGAACAACCTTTACATGACCCCACAAATCTTCCGCGTATCGTTGCGCTGAACATTAACAGATGATGTTATGATTCTCTGGGCGTGATCCCTTACCTAAACCTAATTAGAGTTGGATAATTTCCGAGTTATTGTTATATATGAAGATGGAAACTTCAGACGAATAATGAGCGATACGTGGTGGTCGTCGCGTTGTTCACCTCAATCTCCCCATCTGTTGCTGAACGGTTGCAGCCATGCGTTCTCTTGCACTGAGCCTTCTGGCCGCGGCCTTCTCGCTGCTGCCAGTGTCTTCTGCCGCATCAGTTGTCTCGCCGAAGCCGAACATCCCCGAACGTCCTCATGTCGTGCCAGCTCCATACAACACCGGACGGGACATGCCTCACTCTCCTCCCAGAGAGAAGGGCCGGTACTGCTACGTCAAGCCTGGCTGCGGAGAGAAGCGGGACGATGCGCTCAAGATCTTGGACGCCTTCAAGAAGTGCAACGATGGTGGCACCGTTGTCTTCGACAAGTCCTACCTTATCAGCTCGCCCCTGGATCTCACCTTCTTGAAGCACATTGATGTGGTCATCACCGGATCCATTGAGTTCAACGATGATCCTTATTACTGGGCCGACAACAGCTTCAAGTTCGCCTTCCAGAACCAGTCAGTCTTCTGGAAGCTCGGAGGAGAGGACATCAATATCTATGGTGATTTGAGCAACGATCAGTCTGTCATTGATGGACGTGGTCAGGCTTACTGGGTCGCGATCCAGACCAACAGCAGTGTAAGTGGTTAATCAGAGTCTGGCGAAAGGTTCTAGTAGTCACTTGGCTGACTTTGTTCGACTACAGCTTCTAAGGCCTATGCTGTTCTCTTTTGAGGGAGTAAAGGGAGTTACGATGTCCCACCTTCGCATGCGTAACCCGCCAAACGTAGGGTCATAGAATAACTTCTCGCTGGATGGTCGATAACTGACACATGTAGTGGTTCAACTTGATTGCTAACAGCACCGATGTTCTTATCAGCAACATGGACCTGAGAGCAGAAGTTTGTGGTAAACCCTTCAGAAAATTGAACTGTATTCCTGACATTCATACAGAGCACAAACGGCACCAAGATCGCCAACTCAGACGGGTGGGACACGTATCGCTCCGACCGAGTTGTCATCCAGGACTCATATATCATAAATACTGACGGTAGGCTTTAATATTGTTTCAGCCGGGATACATGGCTAACAGTTTATAGACTGCGTGTCTTTCAAGCCGAACAGCACGAACGTTGTCATCCAAAACCTTGACTGCACCGGATCGCATGGCATCAGTGTCGGGTCCCTTGGTCAGTACAAGGGCGAGACTGATATTGTTGAGAACCTGTACATCTACAACATCACCATGGCCGATGCTAGTGACGCGGCCCGTATCAAGGTTTGGCCAGGCATTGAGTCATCCTTCCAGACTCTCCTCAACGGAGGTGGCGGTCTTGGACGTGTCAGGAATGTCACGTATGATCTGTTCAAGAATATCAACAACGATCGTGCCATCACAATCACCCAGTGCTACGGCCAGAAGAACCAGACTCTTTGCGAAGAGCACCCGGTAAGCTTCATTAACTCGCATGGACGTGTGATTGAAGTTATGTGCTAACGCAGGTTTTCTCCAAAGGCCAACCTGACCATCACCGACATCACCCTCAAGAACATTTACGGCACGACCTCGGCAAAGCTTGACCCCCAGGCCGGGACATTAGTTTGCAGTGCCCCAGACGTAAGTCAACCCAGATCATTGAGCATTTACATCACAATCTCGGATAGGCACTGACTTGATACTTGATCATGCAGCGTTGCAGCAACATTCGCGCCGAAAACGTCACAGTCACCGTGCCGAGCGGAAAGCCTCCTGTGTATGAGTGCAAGAACTTGGATAACAACCTGTTGCAGATCAACTGCACCTCCGGGACAGATGGAGAGAGGGATAACACCAATGGTTGAGAGAAGCGCGAGTCTTTCCTCCCTTGGCGATAATAAGTCGCTACCTTGCCAGTCTGTACTCTTGTAGTCGCTAGTTGCAAGGTAGCAAGAACGGCACATCGCCGAAGCTGTCATGAAACCAATGCATCCAGCTTCCGGTACCAATAATCTACTTCAGACGGGTCTTCCGTTAAATTGTTGTCGTCGTGTTGAAATTGTAGCGATACACCCAGCGCCTTGATATTCTGAATTTCGTCTTTGCCAAGCCGTTGCTCCTCAATCTCGCGAAGCACGAGTCTCATTCGTTCAGACCAGCGCGTTTCCATGAACTCGGTCAAAGAGCATGCCAACTGGGAAATATCTTCCTCAAACTCCTTAACCAAAGATTCAAGCCGCCTGAGCTCTGAAGCATCCTCTTCCTGTAACTGAAGTCTTTCTTCCGCGTCGGTGGCTCTTACAATCCGCTGGCTACAGCACGTATGCCGCAATGGCAAAATTGCAAATGTACATGCTCGCAGGCAGGCAGACTTGAAGTCGTCGAGCTGAAGACCGACTGCCTCTATTTTTGCGATTATTTTGCAGATATGAACAGTTGCCTGCTGAAGATATTTTGGCGATGTGTGATGGTGGTTACGTAGAACCTCCTCGAACAGTCTTGTCCACATGGATGTGAACGGATGGCATCCTTGATTTGAACAGCCGCAGATACATGAGTCAAGATACCAATTATCACACAGGAAGCTTGAGATGGTTGCGAACGTGTCCAAAGTCACCTCCCCTCCATCCGGATTTCGAGAGTTTCCAAGGAGACAATGCGACAGCTTGTATGCAATGACATGCTCCTCTGCATGTAGCCTTGATCCATGCCGAATCAGCCAAGCTACGTAATTAGGGTTATCCGCTACTTCTAACGGGTGGCAGGCGTCCGGGTCGGGCGTGTCTATATCGTGAAATCCATATTGATAGAATGTGTCTGCGATCGGCGCACCATCAAATCCGTATCCTGCTATGTTGCGATAGACTGAGCGTGATATATGACTCGGTTCGACATTTGTTGCAAGTCTACGCGGGACAAGTTGCTCTTTGCGGTTGAGGGCGGCGATAACACTGTTGGTATGATAGTCCAGGATATTGGGAGACCGAAGATCCCACTTCTCGATCTCCTGAGGCGCCAGGTGAAAGAGTGAGAGTGCTCTCAACTGCTGTCTTGCGTCCCTAAGACGCTCTATGAACACCTCGCGAGCTTTGACGGATGCACGTGCGACAGCAACCATCCAATAATGACGGCTTGTGGTTTTAGCGAGGCTCTCGACGTCGACGTCCAAGATAAATTTAACCACATCAGTGCATGCGCAGTCGTTCTGACACATCGTTGATGTGTTACTTTTGCAAGTATAGCCGCTCCAAAATAAGGCATATTCTAGGATCAAGGTTTCGCCAGGCGCATCGAATACTCTACTTCCAAAACGATCCAGAACAAGTCTGAGACTGTCAGCAACGCCAGCCCATCGCAGCGTTAATCGAGCTGGGCGCACCTTACGTAATCAGCGATTACGTAAGGCGCCAGCCTCCGCGATCAACGCTGCGATCGCAGCTACTACCTCTAACGCAGTTAACCTTATATATATTACTACTACTGCAGTTAATATAATATAATATTTACTACCTATAGTACTTTACTAGCTAGCTAGTCCTATAAGACTAATATTAATTAGTAGTTAACTTTATAGTTACTACTATATAATATATTAATTAACTATAGATTAATAAAGCTCTAAAAGAAGTAGTCTTATTAATATTTATTTAGATCTATTCTACTTAGAAATACTTAATTAATTAACTTATACTACTAAAGTAGTTATAACTTTAAAAAAGATAGTTTATTTCACTTAAGCTACTCTAAACTTACCCTCTTCTAATCTTTAAGAAGAGTATATTAATACTAATATTACTAATACTAATAGGATTAAATAATATCTCTTTATAGTATTAATAATAGTAGGATTATAATAATAGCTTTTATAGCCTCTAATCCTATACTTAATAGAAATAGTTATAATATAACTTAAGGGATAATCTATTTCGCTTAAAATGCTCTTAGTAATTACTCTTACTTTTTACTTAAAAAGTATCTATTATATACTTAACCCTTAATATTAATATTAACTTATTAACTTATAATTAATAGTAGAATTAACTACTTATTTTACTCTTAACTACTTTACTTAGCCTCTTACCCTTTATAAGTAGAGTTTTTATACTAAATAAGTAAATAAGAGATTACTTTACTTTTAATAGCTTTTAACTACTTTCTTTTTTACTAAGTTAATATTAATAGTAAATAACTATTTTAAGCCTATTTAATAATAACTACTTATATATATAGTATATAGTATACTTTACTATAAGAGTTTTCTATTATTTAACTACTAAATACTAACTACTAACTACTAGTAAGAAGAGAATTTTTTACTATTTTTTACTTTTATTAACCTATACTCTTTTTATAATATTATTATATAGCTTTTTTTCTTCTCTTATAAGTATTATTATACTATCTATTTATCCTTAAAGTCTTACTACTTTATTAATAATATTACTTATTAAGCCTACTTACCCTCTTATTAATATTTACTTTTAGTACTCTTCTTTATATAAGTAACTAATTTTAGCTTTATTATAGAAATCCTTTCTAATCCTTATAGCTTTATTTTTAACTACTATTAAGCTATATTAAGTTAAATAAGTAATAAAGTAGTAAATTATCTACTAAATAAATAAGCTTTAATTATTTTAGTTCCTAATAAGCTTTTTATAACTATAGTGTAGTAATCCTCACCTACTACTTAGCTTAATACTTTACTCTATTAGGAATGTTAATACCTACCTCTCTATATCCTTAATAATTTATATAACTTCTTAAATAACTATTATTAAGCCTTATTAACTATATCTAATTTAGCTACTTTAAACCCTCTAAGTAACTTTCTAGCTCCTCTAGCCCCTTTAGTACTTCTAACTAATAACTACTTTATTCTTATCCCTATTAGAGTTTATAGTATAGTTAATTATAGTATATAGGGAAAGCTTAATAATATTAATATAAGATTAAGTATTACTACTTATAGATAAATTACTTTATACTTCTTATTTAATATAAAGTACTACTAACTTAATAGTCTTATTAGTTCTACTCTCTAAAGTTAAGCCTCTACTAACTTTAAAGATATACTAAAGTCTACCTTTAATAACTATAATAAGGCTACTATAAAGGAATTTAAAGACTTCCTTATTACTAATAAGGTTTATATTATTTAAAATAGTACCTCTATTACCTCTAATATTTATACTACTTTTTATAAAAACTTCTACTAATAGACTAATAATAATATTAATAATAAGATAGCTAAATTTCTCTCTCTTAAGAAGGCTATTAAAGATATTAACTTCTTTAATAATATTAAAGGTATTAAGCTAGAGCTATTAGCTTTATTTAGCTATACTCCCTTATATATAGCTTTATCTTTTAAGCTAATCTAATATAGATTAAGTACTTCTAAAGCTTATTAATTAACTATCTTTATCCCTCTAAAAAGCTCTAATATTAACTTTAATAAAAGTAATATACTTAACTTTACTATACTTAATTAACTATCTCCTTATTAACTTATAGATCTTACTAAGTTATATAATAATAATATATAATTTAGAAGTAATATATATAATATCTTTAACTTTAAGCTTCTTATTTTTAAGGATTATTATATTAAAGCTAATATTAACTAGTTTTAAACCTTAGGTACTTTCTCTATTATACTTAAAAGTAAGGTATTAAACTACTATTATAATAAGCTCTATAGTAATAATATACCTACTAACTTTACTAGATTAATTACTAAAGTTAAAACCTATTTTAAGATTAAAGAGTTATAATAAGTATATCTCTCTAAGTAGTATAATACTACTCTTAACTATATAATCTTAGAAAACCTTAATAAAACTAAAATAGAGTACCTTAAGATAGTATTTAATAAGCTTATTACTATCTAATATACTCTCTCTACTATCTACTACTCTAATAATACCCTCTATAACTAAGTTCTTAGTACTTACTAAGGTATACCTAAATATAACTATACTTTTATAAGCCCTACTAAAGACTATAAAAGTATTACTAACTAACTTTAATTATCTATTAGTATTATAATATAAAGTTAAGTTTATAAATACTTTATAATAAATTTAGCTCTTATTAATAATTAGTATTAAACTAATTACTAATATAATAACTATAGCTATAGCTCTTAATTTAGCTATTACTTATATATACTTTATAGTTAATATTACTTTTAATTTATACTTCTTAAATCTAAGAAGAAATACTATATTTATAGCAAAATAGGCTACTAGTTAATAAAGTATCCTACTAAAGATTACTATAAAGCTTTTAACTACTTTAAGTAAATATATATTAATAAGGATACCTCTACCTCTATTTTTAATTACTTTCTAATATAATATAAAGGTATTAAAAGTATTAATAACCTTCTTATTAATAGCTATAATAAAGATATACTAAACTATTTTAGTACTCTTAATATTAATAACTCTAAAGCTAAGGATAGCTAATATAGCTTAAATAGCTTAGATAATAAAAATTAATAATTTCTCACCCCTCACTTTACTAATATTACTTTTAATAGCTTTAAAATTACTAATATATTAAGTAATAATACTACCTTCTATACTATTACTAAATAGGACCTATATATTATAATTAAGTTTAAAGAATATACTTTATAGTTCTCTCTTAAAAAAAGGTATAAATTAATAATCTTCTAAAGTATCTTACTTAATATTAGTACTTTAGAATATTTAATAGTAAGCTAACTTTAAGTCCTTATACTTTAATAATTAATACTAAACCTTAAAATTAATACTATAAGAGTAGCTACTATTAGATTTAGCCCTAATAACCCTATCTACTTATTAAGATCTATTAAAATCTTTATACTACTTAGCTTTATTACCTTTTATATTATACTAATAAATATACCTTTTTTATACTACTTTTATAATATAGATAAAATAGAAGTTATATTTAATAACTTTAATAATATTATAAAATAGAGAGACCTTAGAGTTCTAGTTATCTATAAATAGAGGTACCTCTAGATACTTCTCTAATAGGAATAGTTAGTTATTTACTACTACCTTAATAAGGTTAAACTTTAATAACTCTATTACTAATTTAACTACTTATTAATTATTAAGCTTTAATATATTTTTACTAAAGTTAGGTATAAAGTTAATAAAGGCTTTTTTACTTATCTAATTAAGGTTTATTAGTATTATTAACTTTATACTAGTTAGCTTAAAAGGTTTAGATTTACTCTTTATAATAACTATAAATTTAACTATAAGATCTTTATAGATATTATATATCTTAATAGTAATAGGCTAATACTTTATATTATTAATAGCGCTATTAGCTTTAATATAGCCTATTTCCTTAAAGATCTATTAGCTTAATATATTTAGGAAGCTTTATATATATATTAGATTAACATCTACTAAAGCTTTCTAGACTTTATTACTATAGATACTAATACTAACTTCTATAGCTATAAATTTAAATATACTATTTATACCTTATTAATTACTATTAAAGAAGTCTCTATTAAAGCTTACTATAGTATTAATAAAGTTAAATATTATTATACTACTTTATACTATACCTATAATATTATCTATATTAAAGACCTTTCTATCCTTTAGGAGTAAGCCCTATAAATAACTATTAAAACTATTAATAATACTATTAAGCTTAATAGTTTAATCCTAACCTTACTTATCTTTAGTATTTACCTTTAAATAACTAAGGATTTAGTACTATCTCTAAGTATTACTAAATATTAAGAAGCTATATAAAAAGCTACTAATAAACTTTACTATATATATACTAAGTATTAAATCTCTAATACCTTTACTTTCTATAATAGCTTAAGTATATTATTAATACTAGCCTTCTTATTATAATTAGATATTCTTATATAGCGTGAGAATAAAGGTTAGGCTAACCTATATAAGCTTCTCTCTATTAATAGGGAGAACTATATATTTAACTTACCTTATAAGCTAAAGATATTTTAATTAACTTATATCAAGCTTTTTTATAATAACTTAGATAAAGATATTATTAATATTAACTCTCTACTAAACACCCTTAAGGTACTAATAATGCTAATAAAAGAAGATTAAGAAAGATTACTAGCGTTAATATTACTACTACTACTGTTATACTAATATAGCTAGCCTTATAAGAGAGAAGAACGCTTAAAACTACCTCTAGGTAAGCTATAATATAGCTTATAAAGATAGAGACTTATAATAAAAATAGTTAATATTAACCCTACTCTTAGTATTAACTTTATACTAGAAGTTAATAATATTAACGCTACTACTATATTCTTTACTACTAATAAAGTCTTCTTAACTAATAAGAAATATACTAACCTTAATCTAGCTATATAGCTTTATAAAGTAGGTAAAATTAATATACTTAGCTACCCCTTTAAGTAATCTAATAAGGCTGAAGTTAAAGGACTTATTAATTAAAATATCTTTAAGATAATTATATATAGCCCTATTAAGTATATTAATATCTATATCTTTTAATTATAAATAGTTAATAAAATTAAAAGTAAGAATACTAATAAGCTTTATAAGAAGTCCTACCTTATCGTCTAAAGATATATTAATAATAGTAAAGAAGTAATCTTAATATAATTACTAATAATATAGTATATTAGCTAATACCTTATCCTCACTATTACACTATAATTACTACTTTCTAATAAGATCTTCTAGCTTTATAATATAATATAAGTATATATCTAATTAGTAATAAAGCTTAATAAAATAATCCTTATGTACTTACTTATCTAGATTTATAACTAATACCTAGAAAGTACTATTATAAGAGTTATTAAGCTGCTCTATAGTATTACTAAGGCTAGTACCTACTAGTAAGCTATATATAGCTATTACTATAGAGAAGTTCTCTAAATAGTTACTTTAAGTTATAATCCTTACCTTTTAGTCTTTTTAATTATTAACCTTAACTTTATAGTTATTAGTATATAAACTAATAACACTTTAGGCTTTATTAATACTAATTTCTTAGCTTATAAGGATAAAGCTCTAACTAAGGCCTTATTTATAGCAAAAGCTAAGTAATAACTTATTATTAACTAACTACTAATATTTAATAGTAGTATTATTAGTATTAATAAATTAGGGATTATTATTCTCTACTAGAAAGGCTAAAATAAGAAGCTTACCCTTATTAATATTAATACTACCTCTAATACTATTAAGAAGTAATATATTAAATAATACGTACGTAGTACATATATCGTATTAATCTACTAGCTTAAAGTATACTATAATCTATTAACTACTACTTAGTACTAAAACCCCTCGCTTAATAATATTAAAGCCTTTAATATATAACTATAGTAGTAGATAGCTTCACTAGTATAAAAGTTAATATTTATACTTATTAACTTATTAACTACTAAACTTTTTATCTTTATTAATAGCTTATTTATTAATAATACTAACCTAACGTTATAGCTTAGCTTTACTATTATTTTTACTAATAAAGCCCCTTCTAATAAGAATAAATTTATAATTAATAGTAATATTATCTACTTTAGTTTAATAAAAAGTAAGTAAATTACTTAAAGTATACTAGCCTCTAAGGTCTATAGTATAGTTATTAGTATTAATATAGTTTATACTATCTCTATAACCTTCTAAATAATTACTAAATAGCTTAGCTTATTTCTAATACTTATTATTATCTATACTAACTTATACTTATTATATAAATACTTTATTAAGCTAAGTACTATAAAAGAGAAGTATTTAATAATTAATATTATAGCTTTATAGTAGTTATATAAATACTATAAGTTATATAAAATATAATAGATTAATAGTAATAATAACCTTATTAACGCTTTTACTAAAGTGAAGCTTAATTAATACTTTATATACTTCCTTAATATAAACTTAGTAATAATATAGATAGAGGGATAGGTTATATAAGCCTAAGTAGTACTAATTACTAGTACTAGCTTAAGGTAGGATTAAGTAATAGTTATAGAGTAACTACTATAGTAGAAGTTATAGGTAATTATTAGATAATTACTATAATTACTAGTAATTACTACTTTTTGTACTATATATTGTTTAATAACTTCTTTTTGAATTATACTATAGTTACTATTAACTATATTAATATTAGTAAAAAGAGAAAGTTACTAGTATTAGTAACGCTAGCTTATTATAGCGTTAATTAAGCTAGGCGCGCCTTATGTAATTAGCGATTATATAAGGCGCCAGCCTCTGTAATTAACGCTGCGATTGCAGCTGCTGCCTCTAACGCAGTTAACCTTATATATATCACCACCACTGCAGTTAATATAATACGATATTTGCTGCCTATAGTGCCTTACTAGCTAGCTGGTCCTGTGAGACCAACAGAGACCTTCTGGCCAGGAGAGGAGATGATTCAGAGAGTTGTTTCCAAATGCATCAATCTCGCTCAACTCTAAGAGCGATACGTTGCGATCCAGAGCGTGTCGTAGAGCTGCTTCATTGCGTGAAATAATCGCTTCTGTCGGGTGTCCACTGTACACTATTCAACGTTAGCAATGCCACCATGTTGTTCCAGCCATAATAGCTCCAGCAAGGTTGTGCCTCACACTCAACGAATTCCGGGCATTGTTTGATCATTTCTGTATGGGCTCTCAGGAAACCCGTTGACCATCCTTTCGATCCATAAATCTTCGCTTGTTGGACATCGAGGGCCAAAAGACAATCACCTGGACACAGCATACGAAACATTTGCGTCGGCGGCGTGTGAACGGCGATGGATGATCGTAGAGCGGCTTGAAAGGGATAGCTATCATCGGTTTAAAATCAGTGTCCTCGGGCTTCGTGGTTGCGTGGGCACCTACATCCTGGCTTGGTTGGGACGGTCCCGTGGGACGCCAACAACTGACAGGTATTTCACAATCTCATCTCGCGGCAAGTTGGAGTTGCACCTGCTCCAAGCCGTCATGACATCGTGTAATAGTGTGTTTCCATCGTTGTCTATGTCGAATGGGGATGATGTTCTGGAGTTGAAACTAGCCTGGATAGTCTTGATGGTGCGCCATACCAAGCTTTTACAGTCCTGGTCGCTCCACTCCCTCCCAAAGAAAGCTTTGCCAAGCAAGCGAAGAGCTTCTCGTGCCGGACTCGCTTCTCGTATTGGAAGATACGTAAATGATGGCGATATGGCAAAGCCACCAGCACCCAGAATTGTAGACGTTGTAACAGTTAGCGCCACCGAGGCAAGGCCTCGTAACATTCTTGTGGAGATCCCAGCAGACCATTTGCTTTGTCCGTGGACAGAGGCACTCAAAGGACACCACGAGAAATGAGGCGTCTCGACGACAACCTCCCTTACTAGAAAGGCCGGACCAGACCGCTTTGTTTTACGTTTCAAGCCGCGCCGAGTGTTGCAACTGCAGTACAAACTCTCGTAGAAGCCGTCTGCTTCGCCGGAATATAAATTATCGGACATCTTATCGGGCCGGAACAATGACTGATCTGGGTGCTCTTTGGGTAATTCCCTGCAGACCACTTTCAGTGCATCGGGCTTTGACATCAATTTCTTCAGAATCAACGTGGTGTCAGAATTCGAAGCTACCAGTGCTTCAACCACGGACTTCAGCTCATTCATGTCGGTTTTAGTCGCTAGGATATTGCTTTGGTTATGCAAAGTCCCACGATCGCTGTTGTTCTTGATGTCAAGAAGTACTGCATTTGCAGTCGTTGTCTCTTTCTGAATCTGGTAGACAGACGCTTGTACGGTCATTGATATTTCCCTAGAAATGGTAAGCAATTACGACAATGATTATCATAGGTTCCATACAGTTCCATCACTAGCATGGCCGATTGAAGAGCAATGTTCGTTGCCTCGAGCTTCTTTTCCAGAGCGTCCAGTTGGTCTCTGCGGAAAGGATATAAGAGCCTCTTCCTGCCATCTCGAAACTTTTGTCGGACTGATCTCAATGATGATGAGTGGCCTGGAATGAGAACCTCGCTCAAAAACGCTTCAAGCTGTGCTATCTGAATATTTGCAGCTTCAAAAGCCTCCTCTAAGGCCGTAATGTTTGAGATAGAGGACTTCAGAAGACGGTTTTTGAGAGAATCGATCTGCGTCAAAAGTACTTGAAAAGACCTCTGATACCGAAGGGTTGATTCAACTTCTTCCTTGCGGCATTGGACTCCTTCGATGTACGCACCGATTGCCGAGCTCACCTGGATGCCGAGCGAGATGACTCCGACAACTGTGCCAAGGACCTCCGCCATGATTTTGGTGACTGACACAAAGACTTTCGGAGCGGGGTCAGTTGGATGTTATGATTGACCTGGAGGCGCACGCACTTTGCAATCGATTGAGAATGTCACCTCATCGTAACAGCCGCGATTCAGGTGTTGCAACGTACGAAACAAAAGGAGAGGGGAAATGGAATAATCTGCTTCTCTCCGTCATGATCACGCTGGCGAATGAGATCAGTCAACGTGTCGGGCCGCTTTTCCTGCCTCGGTGACGGATCTAGGTGCGGCGCAGTACATGCACTTTAGACAATTCAGTCCACTTGCCACTGCCTACTTGCAGTGCAACACTTTCCGACCACGCGACTTTCTCAATGGATGTCGCCATGTGGGGCCGTCAAAGCACGGGACCCGAATGCGAATATCTTCTTATCTCGATCTCGGCAACCCCGTTGACATTGTGCGGGGTGAAAGCGAAAACCCCCACTTGCTTCTGTTATCCGTATCCTCCCACCGGCATTGTCAGATGTCAGGTGTGCATTCGAACGTCTTCAGGATTGGACACTTGGAGGATCTGAGACTGGGATGTTCATGTACATTGTATGAAGAAGATAACTATTTACATTGACAGTGGATTCACGATCGACGACGGACGAGCCAGCGCTTGCAGTCCATTACTGCATTCCATTCACACCTGCAATTCCCTTAATACTCTCTGCACCACGCTAGCTCACCGAGCTTCAGCAGAGGTCCGAGATAAGACACAGGAAGGACAAGGCCGCCGTTCATCCAGTTGCAGAGAGTGCCCCATGACTTATCGTTGTTGCAGTTGGTGAATTGCTTGTTGGCTGTCCTGGACTCGGTGACGGTGGTTTGGCCGTCGTAGGCATACTCGCACCATCCATGCGATGCCAAGCACGTCACCTTGCTGGTGCCGTCGAAGCTGGGGTCTTTGCCTTGGCAGTCCTCAACCTTGAAGATCTCGCTCAGGTTCGCCCAGCTCTTGTCGTGGATCTTGTTCAGCACATCGACGTAGTCGTTCTTCCACTCCTTCGGGTTGTGCAGTGCGTAAGAGCTGCCCGTGTCCGGGTCAATCCAGAACTGGTAACAGTTGCCCGCGGGGCCAAGTCCGGGGCATGAGATGTGGCCGTTGGTCTGGGGTGCGAAGTCAAGCGCGTTCACATTAGTTGAGCGGGCAGAGACGATGCCGTTCGCCTTGAGGGCTTGTGAGAGGACGAAAAGTTGTAGATCGTGGTAAAGCTCGGTGGCTTGAAGGTTCAAGCTGGTGACAGCACGTTGGCTGAAACCACCGGGCTCAGTGGCAGCAATAAAGAGGGTGCTGTTGTGTTGGAGTTCCTTCAAGGCGTTCTCAAGGCTACCTTGGTAGTCAATAACGAGCTGGGCGAGCTCACTACCAATCTTTCCGAGCGTGATGAAGCGAGAGTTGGAAGAACCGGAAACAGAACTCATGAAGAACGAGCTCATGCCGGTGACAACAGCCATGCCCGTAGCAACACCAGCCAAAAGGGGGTTGGCGAAAGCACCGACGGCGGCCATCCAAAAACCGCCGGAGATCGAAGTCCACAATAGAGTGCTCGGAACCTGTGGGTCGGTAGACGGGGAAACGGTGGCAACGATATCCCCGATCGTGTCGGCAGCGAGCGAATGTCCGTTCCAGAGGGCCTCTGAAAACTGGTTAAAGAACTGCGAAATTGCGTAGATGTTCCAAAGAGTGTAAAATTGCTGAGGCGAGTAGTAGTTGGCAGCCACACCGGCGGTTTCGAAAGCCCCGCAGGTGTCGCGAGTGAGTGTGTCGCAGGTTCGGCCGCCGTAGCCATTGAAAGCCAGAAAACATTGGGCGAATCCCAAATTATCGCAGTCGGCCTTCGTGCCGTTTTCGGCAATCCACTTCGTGATGTAGTCGGTTACATTCAGTTGCGCCCAGCATTCGGGCTTGAGTCCCGTCTCTGAATCTGGAGAGCAGTCCAACGTCTGGCGGGTCACGAGGACGTCGTCTGGAGAGATGGCGGCCACTGCAGCGACCAGCAGCCCGACGGTGAGAAACGATCGGAATGCCATTGCAATAAAAGGCAATAACTGAAAAAGCAAAAAGCAAAAAAAGAGTGACGATTGTAAATGAGAGTCAGGCCTGGTTCCTTGTCTACCACTCCATGAGAATCTGGGGTTGGGTGTTCATTGAGATTTGTACTCTACGACGATGTCTAAGTTTACCAGTTAAGGTGACGTCAGGTGAGTCTGTCACCGTATGTACCGAAAGATAAGCCTTTCATTATTTTGACTCAGGAGCATATATTTGATCTGCATTTTCAGCGCGTTTTTTATATGAAGGAGCACGGCTTTAAAGCGTGCCAATATGGGGCTGAGCCAGGTCATTGACTCGGCGCGCACCCACCACAATTCCGGCTCCACCGACGCCGACTTCAACGCCGGGAGAGGGATCGAGACAACACCGCAAAAAAGGGATCAATCGACCGGGCCCGCCTTCAAAGTTGCGGGTAGAATCTGCTTTGCCCAGACAAGAATAGTCTCTGCGTCACGGCACGCACGCACGCCATCTCACCATCACTTGGCAAACTGACGAAAAGAGTCAAAAGGCTTCCTCCACTGATCACGAGGTGGGAAAATCATTTGCCGTCGGATAGTCTTGTTGAGCGATTGATTCGTTTCTCTTGAACTCTGGGCCGAAATTCCGCTGACTTAATATCCAGCGCCGTGGTTAATCCTTCATCGCCGAGAAGTTCATCACGTGGAAGATATAACAATATCTAATAACACAATGCTTAGCAAAGCTTTGACAGTAGGAGAGCTGGGATGGACGTAGAAAAGGTATGATTGAGTCTCAATTAGACGTTCGGCAATTGAAAATCGATTCCCGCGGCATGCGGAAGAGAGGATGCGCATGTCACCCGCTGGTTGAGACGGACCGAGAAAAGCCCATTGTCGAGGAGTTAAGCCAAGCAACGAATCATAATGCCAGCTACAAACACGTTTTCTAATTGCCAGGGTATCCCAGGGGGCTATGAACACCGTGTGTGGTGGGTTGCAACGCATCACCACCGCTGCCAATAACACCTGGAATCATTACAGACTGAAAAGCAACAGTTATCAACTTGCTATCGAACGCATTGGATGTTGGAGCAACCGGCACAGTTCTTTTCCCCCCTAATGGTGTCTCTCGTAAGGCTGATCCCGTGTTTTGACAGGTCGGAAGGCGAAGCTATCGCCTTGAAAGTTGAAATCGAGATCATTTACTTACATGTATGGAGGTACCCACAGAACAACATCATCATGAGCGATTAATATATTGAGTCTGACTCTCTGCTGACCGCCACGGGACTACTCATGGATATCCAGCGCTGATGAAATATTCGCCGGCTGCATCCTTATTGAGACATGGCCAATGGTACAGATGCACTGAGACATCGAGTTCAAGTCCTCTGTTGAGTTGAGCTGCTGAGGACACAAAGTCCGACTTGGTTACTCTGAACTAGTCATGCAGTGAGGGAGATCGGTCATGTTCCGATGAGACATCATGGGCCTTCATAGAGACGGCAGAGTCGCGTTTCATTCTGTTCACAGCGACCTAAAGGCCCAATTAAAATACAAAGAGTCACGCTGCACTCTCAGCTTTGGGGATCCCACCGTAGGCGGCCGCTCCCGGCTGCTGTTAAAAATACCTTTTCCCAGCGGGAAAGACCGAACCAGATCTGACCTGCGTCGAGAATCATCCATCACATTTACGCCCTCCCCTGCCGTCAGAGTGGCGGTGGATTTCTGACATGGCAAAAGTAACTTGTCGCATCATCGACAGAGACGCTGAGGTTTTTGAGATGCAACGTCTAGTGCCGAAGGGAACTGTGGCATTGACGGCGTCTCCGGTAGAAAGCCGACTTCTTGCCTTGAGCAAAATATACCTATCTTCAAGACTTATCTGGGACTGGCAGTCCTCCTCAATTGTCTTTGTGATGCAGGCCTAGACTTCATGAACAAAAGATTTATAGGTTACTCAAAGCCATTTCGACGCAAAGACGCAAATGTGTACACACCTTGGTCGGACTGCATTGTTTACCACATCGCTCGAGACGATCCTCACGAAGCCTACTTGAGAACGCCGTGCCGATGGCGTTTGGGTGCTCTCGTCGATTGACGTCTAACCCTCCAGTCGTTAGTTAGGTGGAGAAACAGCCTCACGAGACCGGTTTTCAAACGCAGGGAAAACCCGAGTCCGACGTCAAAATAGGAGTATCATATGAATATGTCAAATATCACAATTCCATCTGCGTTGGCGACGGAAAATGCGGCACGGGTTTCTGGGCAGCAGGGGGGTTGAGTCGTGGCGTGTCTTGAACACACCATTCCAACCGATATCGACTTATCAAATACGACCAGCGGCATTGGGATGAACAGTCACGAAGAGCTTATTTTGCCTTTTCTATGTTTCACATTCTCGTTTAACAGGAGAATGTCATCTTCTCCTCATTATCGCATGCCCCATCTCATGCTTTGAAGCCGGCGACCTCTGATATCGTCTTCATGAATCGAGTAGCATCATGCCCGAACCTGCCGAGGAACAAGCCATCCACAGCCTCTCCAAGTTTCTCAAAAAGCCCAGGTCCGGCACTGCCACCATAAATCACCCTAGTAGATCCTGTCCTTTTCTTCATGCTCTCATAAGCTCTGATGCCTTTCACCACTGAGATGACGTGGTCCTCGCTGGCAGGCTGGTCAGCACCGATAGCCCAGACCGGCTCGTATGCGATGATGACTTCCGCAGAATCAGGGATGTCAGCCAAGGCTTGGTCAACTTGAATTTGGCACTCATCGAGTGCAACTTGCACATCTCCCCTCGTCTTCTCGCCGATGCAAATCAGCGGAGCCATGCCATTTCTGCTCGCGGCCGCTGCCTTTTTGGCGGTGATCTGGTCGTCTTCGCCAAATATCCTCCTTCTCTCTGCATGTCCAACCTCAACTATTGACACCCCAGCCTCGCTCAATACCGAGGGGCTGACCTCTCCGGTGTAGGCACCAAAGTCTTCCCAGTGGCAGTCCTGTGCGCCAAGCCGGATCGGCACGGGAGAGGATTTTAGTAGTTGGCTGACAGGGTAGATAGAGACAAAGTCGGGGATGAGAAATATGTCGACATTTTCAAAAGTGCTTGGAGGAAGAGAGCTGAGTTGGGACTGAACTTCTTTGGTGAAATCGATCGTTCGTTGGAGGGGGAAGTATGCCTTGGTAGAGAGGCCGATCAGCCTACGTTGTGGTGATGCAGCCATGACTGATGTAAGTATGAGTTTGTTGATAAGATATTCAGATCATGTACCTTTGGAGCCATTCGGAGGCGTCCATCGCATGAAAACGGTCCTTCCATACCTAAATAACGGTTCCGCGGAAAATCGGGGGTTTCTCCGCGCCGGCGAGCTCGAGCGGAGTCACGGCGCATGGACTTGCGGAAAAGCCCACTTGGGATGTCCAACTGTGCGGGCCGATCGTCCGACCCGCGTATCCGCCCGTAGCCAGGTTACTGGGTACCGCTGTAAGCTATTTTGTGTTCTGACATAATGGAAACTGGATGAAAGCAACATGACAGATGAAGCTTGCTGGGGTTTTCTCCGGAGCACTTGATTGTGTTTCATCGATCTCATCCATTACCTAAGTGATTAATAAACTCAATAGGTTAATTCTTGATGATGAAAGTTGCGGCTGAGCACCTTGCATTGACCTCGTTCTGACGGTTGACCGCTCTCATCTGCTCCACGTACTTTCTCTGCAAATTCTTCTCGCATCTTATGAATCAACAACCATGCGTTTGTGGAAATTGACACTTGTGTTGTGTTGCTCACTATTGTGTCATCGCGAGCACCCACGCTCGCAGACCGGGCTGTTGCAGTAGTTTAAGATAAACCTTCCCTTCCAAAACTGAAAGCTGGCCAGATTACTCCGGTTCCCATCCCTTACTAGAAGAAGCACTTGTCGAAGTGCTTTATTGCACTTCCCATACAGTTAAACTTCTCAATGAATGGGCTATGAAACGAGGTTCCTTATGACTAAGGTATGACTGGCATGATGAACGAAGCATCATGTGTGACGCAGTGCTCGCGATGTGTCGTTAGCATCACGATACATGAAGGGAGGAAGTTCATGTTGAACTAGAAAGTCACTTTCAATTATCTACTTTTGGTCATGATCTAGGCTTCCAGGCTGTTGATAACCTGAACCTTTGCAGCGCTGCCGCTCTTGGGGTCGAACTCGTAACTCAGCCACTCCTTCGCAAGTCGTCTGGCAAGCTCCTGACCAATCACTCTCTCGCCCATACACAGAACCTGGGCATCATTGCTCAGAATGGAGCGCTCTACACTGAAGCTGTCGTGTGCTGTTACAGCTCTGATACCCTTGACTTTGTTGGCGGCGATGGCCATGCCGAGTCCAGTGCCGCAGATCAGAAGGGCACGATCGGCCTTGCCGTCAGCAACCATCTGTGCAGCGGCGGCGGCTCTGTGAGGGTACGCGGTCTTGTCGGTGCCCTCGTGGCTACCAACATCCTCGACAAATTCTACCCTGGCATCCTTCTCAAAATCTGCCTTGATCGTATCTTTGTACTTGATGCCGGCCTCCTATTCCGAGGCGTTAGCAGAGTCTCATGTCACGAGGGAGGGAGGATCCTCTTACGTCGCAGCCGACGACAATGCGGTACTTCTGGCCCGGGTTGCTGCCCATTTTGATGTGCTTTGATGATTCCGAGTGTGTTGTGAAAGGCAGGAGCGTGATGGTTGATGATGGTGCAAGATGCAGTCGTTACTTGCTCGTATTGTCAATGGTTTCCCATTGATGTTTCATCCAGGAGGGATTGGGAGCTGTTTTGAAGCAGGAGAGGCAAAACGCGTCACCTGGCTGGTCGGATAATCGCACACCAGACCCGAGGTGGCGGAAGAGCGGAAAATCGGCAGTTGAAGGGGACCACACGCATGCCTGCATAGAGTAGCAGTATGAATCACACTTGCGGAAGTGTGAAGACGGGGTAGGCCAACCCCAGCTGATCTCTCATTGCGGAAATCCGGGGTGCAGCAGGCCGATTGCCCGCTAGATCCCTTGTTCACAACCGACCCCCGCACAGCCCTTATGATATTACCCACCCGTCATCCTACATTATGTCCCAAGTTCAGTCCGAACGAACTCCTGTCAGGTCATTCCATCATCAATTCATCTGTTCGTCTTTCAGATCATCTCAAATCTTCCCCCTATTGCCAAATTCACACTTTCCTCAACCCAGACATCAGACACCATGTCAGACCGTCACATCTTCCAGTCCGCAGATGGACTGGTTGACAAGTGTCTGAGAGGCCTCATCGCCTACAACCCCTCTCTAGGCCTTGACGCCTCCAACCGCGTCGTATTTGACACAACTTACGACAAGTCGAACATTAGCATCATCTCTGGCGGAGGATCAGGTCACGAGCCAGCATGGTCCGGCTACGTTGGAAAGAACATGCTTGCTGCCTCCGTCGCCGGTGACATCTTTGCCAGTCCCTCAGCAAAGCAGATCTTGGCCGGCATTGAGGCTGTTCCCTCAGACGTCGGCACCCTTCTCGTTGTCACGAACTACACCGGCGACTGCCTTCACTTCGGACTCGCCAGCGAGAAGGCCAGGAGTAAGGGACACAACTGCCGCATCATCATCTGCGGTGACGACGTCTCGGTTGGCAAGAAGAAGGGCAGCTTGGTTGGCAGACGTGGTCTTGCCGGCCAGCTGGGTGTTCTCAAGGTCACATGCGGTGCTGCCGGTGTCAAGGCTGGCTCCTTCGATGAGATCTACCAACTTGGTGTTGCGGTTGAGAACGAGATCGTCTCCATTGCAGCCACCCTCGATCACTGCCACGTCCCTGGACGCACCGAACACGCTCAGCTCAAGGCTGATGAGCTGGAGATCGGCACTGGTCCTCACAATGAGCCTGGCTACAAGAAGCTTTCCCCCAGGCCATCCCCTCAAGACCTGGTTGACCAGCTGTTGGAGTACTGCCTCAAGGAGGACGACCCTGAGCGATCCTATGTCAAGTTCACCCCCGGCGATGAGACCATCCTTCTGGTCAGCAACTTCGGCGGCATCTCCTACCTGGAGCAAGGTGCGCTGGTTGATGAAGTCCTCCAGCAGTTGGAGCAGAAGTGGAACGTCAAGCCAGTCAGAGTGTTCGCTGGTCCCCTCGAGACATCACTCAACGCACCTGCCTTCTCCCTATCCCTCATGAATATCACAGCAGCCTCGAAGAAGTGCTCCTTCTCAGTTGAGCAGATCAAGGAGTTCGTCGACATCAAGACCAACACCCACTGGGAGTCCATGGCCGGAGCCCAGACCGTACGACGCGATCGCACGTCCCAAATCGTTCACGCTGCCCCCGAAGAACCCAAGACGATCGATGCGAACAGCGACGTGAAGATGGAACCCGCGATCCTGAAGTCCATGCTGCGTGCGGCTTGCTCTGCAGTGATCGACGCCGAACCCGACATTACAAAGTGGGACATGATCATGGGGGATGGAGACTGTGGAGAAACCCTCCAGACTGGCGCGTCGCACCTCTTGGAGGCACTGGACAAGAAGGGCGTCGCCGATGGCGGCTCCATTGTCGCTGTCTTGCATGAGCTGGAAGACATCGTCGAGAGCAAGATGGGCGGCACACTGGGCGGCATCCTGGGCATCTTCTTTGTGTCCCTGTGCAACTCCGTCAAGGAGAACGCGCCCCTTGCCAAGTCCAAGGGCATCCTGTCCGTCTGGCAATTGGCCCTCGCTTCCGCGCTGGAGCACCTCAGTCACTACACCCCCGCGAAGGTGGGCGACCGCACAGTCCTCGACGTCCTGATCCCCTTCGTGGAGAGCATCAGGAACGGAGGCTTCGACTCCGCCGTCCAGGCGGCTGTCGACGGCGCGGAGGCAACTAGAACCGCAAAGGCAAAGCTCGGTCGGGCGACGTACGTTGGAAGCACGACGGAAAATGGAGGTGCCCAACCCCCCGACCCCGGCGCGTGGGGTGCGATGGTGGCAATCAGGGGTTTGCAGACTGGCTTGGCGTAATTGGTACGCGTGAACTCGGATATTCAAAATTAGCGATTAATAGAGTAAGATTCCTCCACTTTTGTGCCTCCCTCCCAACAATCATTCTGACATCAGTCTGTAGATAGGTAGCGGCTGGTGTTTCCCAATTCCAATTGTTGAACCAAAAAAGATGGACACACAAAGATGGAGCTCCCGGCGTGTCACGTAATGGCCAAATCATTCAAGGCAAAGAAAGCAAGCCCAACGTCTCCGAGATCCCCGTTGATGCGGAAAAGGGTTTGCCACACTTCCGCCGCCTTCGTGTTGAGTTTTTGATACACACCTGACCTCACGTCTTATCCCGAACAGAGTATGCCGCGTGGGGCAACCCCTCCCCAGACCCCGAGCATCGTCGTTCGAGGCCAACAAGTGCCCGAGTGGTTGTTTCTCGGTGATTTCAGGCTGTTTGCGCCGGGTTACCCGATTAGGAAACCCGAGGGCTGAAGCCAGTGTGGACGCCCGGGATCCGTGGTTGGTTGGTTCATCTTTCCCGCCTGGAACGGCCTTTGAGCTTGGGTGGAGAGGGGTTCCATGCGGAGTCCGGGGTGTTCGCGGGGCATTTGGAGGGAAGACGGGGTCTCGTGAGGCCCCTGTGATCGGACGACCCGCCGGGGAACTGGGAATGTTGAGTCCATCTCCTTATTTATGGGTTTTCTTGGGCAGCTAAACCAAGTCTAGCAGTTCCACCATGAGACAAGTCTGACCAGATCGTGCATTACACTCCGGACGGATGCTGATTCAGGGTCCAAGGGGCAAAAGGGGTTGAGTTGACAGCAGCAGCAGCAGCAGCAGCAATCAACACAAGCGAGCACAGCTGATGAGGAGCTCTGAGCTTCACACAGAACAGCTAGCTGTGTCTTTGAAATACGGATCCCCGGATTGTCACACGCCCAATACTTCGCCTCGTTTATCCACAATACCGGTGGACCGGACAGTTCACCGCGTTCTGGCCAGAACCTTACCTGGAGCCATCCATGGCAACGTCACCCATCCATCAGTGCTGTTTTGTTGGTTTGTGCCCGTTGGCTGGGCTGTTATGCGCTAAACCAGGGGGAGATCCTGCGCTTACACCTTCCCCTCACATCGTCAACTTTTTTTTGGCAGCACGATCGGCATAAACGGACGCGGTCGGTCGACACCCCGAACCGAACCGTGACGTGCCCCTCACCTCACGATGTTTTTTGCTGTGTGCGATTGGGGAGCTTTTTGGGTCTGCAGCCATTTTTGAGTCTTGACCTTAGTCGAATATCAGCGCTTCTTCTTTGCTCTTACACCTACCTACCTCGACTTACGATACCCAATTGCTCGAAACAACGATGCCCCCGGACCGACATGCGAGCCGAGCCAGTTTTGCATGCACTCGATGCAAAAAAGACAAAAGACGATGTGATATTTCCCAGGTTTTGAGTGAAGGAGGAAGATCTTGCACCCTATGTCGGAACAAGAATGAGAAGTGCGAGGTGCGGTATGGCGAGGACAAGCGCAGCCATCGCCGACCGAGCGAGTCCAAGGCACTGCACCAGCGGATGCAGGCTCTGGAGGAGTTCGTGAGAAATGCCTCCCGGGTTGACGGTCAATCACTTGGGATCTTCAAAGACGACGACAGCTCTAGAAGCTTGAGGCAATTCTCTTTTCCAAGCCCTGCGAGCTCTTCTAGTCCTGGTACACACATAAGGACTGTTTCGATGCCGTCTTATGAGAAGCTAGAGACTTGGATCACAACACCCCGAGCCGAACCTACACCAAACTCTCTCCGATCTGAGTCGGTCTCGAGCGATCATATCCCATACAGTGAGCCCATGCTTGAGCAATTGAGCTTCCCTTCGGCAATGGATGAGGCCATGCCAGAAGAGGGCGCCGCAGAGAATGATGCATATTTGGGATACACCAGCATGTTTCCTTACTTGGAAGATGATGCTGTTGCAAGAGGTTCCAAAGCCACCGGCCCTGCACCTATTGCTAATAGACAGCCTTGCGTACCATCTGAAGTACATCCCGAGCCAGAACCCATTGTCGCGCATCTTCTCGACCTCTTTTGGCAGTGGCAGGCGTCTCATTTGCTCGTGATCGATCGCGACTTGTTTGTCCGTCATCGGAAGCTTTGGGACGACAGTGGAGGTCAAGGCGACCGCACTTTCTATACTCCCACTCTATTGTACGCGATTCTTTCGCTGGCTTCGATGATCAGTCTTGACAAGGGCGTTGTGCGTTACTCTGCATCATCTGGCGGACTTGCTGGCGACAATTTTGCGACAAGGGCGCGTGAGCTGCTCGAGTTAGAGCTTGAGCACCCAACCATTACAACAGTCCAAACAGCATTGGTCCTGGGCTTTAGGTTTGAGGCAGCAGGGAACATCTCTTTGGGCTGGATGTACAGTGGTGAGTTTTCAAAGTCCGAAATGCCTTCGCGAGACACTGACCAAGAATCTGTTCTTCAGGCATGGCATTCAGGATAGCAAGCGACCTGAGGTTGCATCTTGACTGCTCAAAAGCGTTGAGGTCTGGGAGAATGAGCTCTGATGAGGCAAGACTGAGGCAAAGAGTATTTTGGGCATGCCATCAAGCAGATGCGTAAGTGCAGAGGAAATCTATGTATGCTCCTAATTTTCTGATGCTAACGCTCTCCCAGTCTGCTAATTGCTTGTCGTGGGCGTCCACCAATATTCAAAGATGATGATATTACGACATCCATACCAGAACGGCAAGTCGAGAAGGAAGTCGGCGGCGATGAAGACTGCTCTTTATGCTATCTCCATGCGTCTTCAACTCTGTCTATCTTGTGTTCGAAAGCCCAGACTATGATATATGGTCAAAGAAACCGACGAACCCCGAGCGAGCTGAGATCGACAGCTCGGCGACTACATGAAGAGTTGTGGCAGTGGCATCGAATGTTGCCACAGAGGTTGAAATGGTCTGGTGACGAAAGCGTTAAAACACCACCAGAAGTCTTGAGCCTGCAGTATGCTTTCCAGAACTTGCTTCACCACTAAAGAAAGAGTTGCTAACCAAGGTGTTAACTCAGCATGAACTTCTACTTCATCCTCATAATGCTACACCGACCTTTCATGAACCTCTCTCGAGTTGCCGCAGATCTCAACATGCAAGACTCGACTTCTTTCAGCTCATCAATTGCGTGTTGCAAAGCTGCGACAAAAGTTTCGAAACTAGCTCTTGCCCATCGCAAGTTGTACAACATCAAGCAGATGCCACCATCTGCAATTCACTTCATTTTTATTGCCGGAACAATACATCTCATCGCCAGCCGCCTGAGCGGAGAGGCACCCCATGAAAGCCTTCTGCAGAGCTGCATGGAAATGCTTTCAGAGTTGAGCAACTCGTATCCTACATCAAAGAGGGCGCACCAGACTCTACGGGACATGACTGAGAACTGGAAAACCTCGGAAAACTCCAAACCTGGCGTCCAGGCTGTTCACTATAGCCATACATTACACGATGTTCTAGGGGAGACCACAGGTCAAGGATCGGATTTCCAAGTTGCGGGCACCATAGCTAGCAAGGCTGGGGACGTAAAATCAGACATGGCCAAAAGTCAAAGATGCTTGGATGCGTCATCACCTACTGACATCCTTCACGACGTCAACCTGTATGATCACATCACACTTGGGCAAGGCGGTAACAACTGTGGTTTCCTGGGCTCCGGAATGGAGTGGCTTTCGGATAACGACCTTTTCGAAAGCATTGCCGGGGCCGACAGCTCTTTTTCATACGCATAGGAGCGATCATTAAGTTCAACGAATATCTTTATAATGTGGCTAAGGCCTTTGTAGACAAAAGACAGTCGTCTAAGTCTGAGAGGATATCGTGTTATGAAACCTACCAAAACGCCGTGAGAACAATGCCCTAAATTCAAACCAATCAGGTCCTTTGCCATAATGGATGCGCATACAACAGACCCTCCTCCCCCGGATAATCAATAAACGCCCACCCTGTTCAATCTTCTCAAACATACAAGCCTCTTCGCATATCAATGGGGGTTTTGTCTCCTCATAAAATCGATCCAGTACTGAACGTCTATGGAGCTAGCGCCTCCGTTGCTTGCATCACTATCAGGTTCGCTTATGTGCCCTTGCCACTGAGCGTCTTCGAAAAACGAGTTGCTAGATGTGTCAGTCGAACCATTATATCCCATGAAAGGGACGCTTGTATCGCTCGAAGTCGGGCACACGGTGCTGTCGAATGAGTCAATTGATGGAACTCCCGAAGGCGGATACACGGTGCTGTTGAATGAGTCAATTGATGGAACTCCCGAAGGCGGATACACGGTGCTATTGAAAGAGTCAACTAAGTGATTGCCAATTTGAGGCGAAGTGGAGGAGGCATATGAGTTGGGCGGACAGTCAAATGTTGAGTTGGGCAGAGAGTCAAATGGCGCGTTCCACGGACGTTCCTGATTGGCGTCAAACTCCAGTCGCTGCAGGGCGGGGTATTGGGACATAAACTGTTGTTGCATGTTGTTGGCTTCGCTGCGTAGAGTCGAGAAGACATTTAAGAACGTGGCCGCGTAGTGACTGGAAGTTGTCTCATGAATTCTTCGCTGCTCCCGATACTCCCGGCTGGCCTCTTGGGCGACCCACTGACGCAACAAGCCATTGGACGGGTTCGCAATCCCTGGCCGAAGGTCCGGCATCAAGACTGTGTTGACAATGAAGCTGTTACGCGAGTGGCAGGTGTTGCATAGTCCACCCTCGTTAGGGTTAGCGGGAAACGAAGTCGGCGGTGGTACCTCAACCTGGTTTAGAACGTAGACCCGGAGTGGTACAAAGCAATCTTCGCAATCCAAAGGGCGACGGCAGTAAGGACATGGGAGTGGAATGAAGTCTGCCTGCCGCCTCCACTCGGTCAAGCAGTCAAGGCCGATGAGGTGGCCGCAAGGCAGAACGGCGGCCAGTTCCTGGTGATCGTGAGGTCCGGCAGGGTAGTGTTCTGAGCTGAACGGCACCGAAGTCATATTGTGGCAAACACAGCAAGGAATCTGTAACTCGGTGTTACGGTGCGATCCGTTGACGTAATCCTGGTGAAGTTTCTCGAAGTAAGGTCTGATGTTGGGCCAATAGTCATCTCGGATAATTGTATGCTGCGGTGCATTGTTTTGTACGATGTTGTTGTCATTGTTGCTGTTGTTTGCGAACTGATCGATTGCCGTTGGTCCGCCTACAATTTCCCCGTGGTCTTCACCATGATTTTCATCACCGTCCGCCTGCGGATCTTCCTCGTTGTCGGTCATGTGGTCATCCTTGTCGGCAGGACCATTGGGTTTCTGCGGCTCATTATTGTCTTGATCTTCGTCGGGGTCGGTCATCTCGTCATCACCTTCATTGTCCTTGTTATCGTCCTTGTCTTCGTCTTTGTTCTCATCCTGGTCTTCATCTTCGTCTTCATCCTGGTCTTCCTGGTCTTCCTGGTCTTCCTGGTCTTCGTTTTCATCTTCCTCGTCGTTTTCACTCTCCCCTGAGTCATCCTCCTCAAGACGGGGCTTCTTCGGCGACGGCGGTGGTGACTCAGAATGACTACGACTGCGCTTGCCATTCGAATTGATCTCATCTTCATCGCTTTCCCCCTCGTCATCGCCTTGGTTCTCAACATCGCCATTGTCTTGACCTTCGTCGTCGTTGTCATCGTTCTCGTCGGCGTTTTCACTGACGTCTTCGTTCTCACTGACCTCTTCGCTCTCGTCCTGCTCGCCTTCCTCCTCATCGTCATCATCATCATTATCTTCTTCTTGCTTCGCAGCCTCAGCTGCCGCCTCTGCCGCTGCCTTTGCTGCAGCTTCAGCTTCAGCTTGCTCCCTTCTGCGTTGCAAGCGGGTCTTCATATGGTGAGTGGACGCAGCAGGCGGGCCTGTCTTTCTGGGAGCCATTGTGATGTCAGTTGTAAGATTACTCAGCTTTTTGTGAAGACCTTTCGTGTGATATGATGAGAGCTGCTTGGCTCGCTAGTGCTCGTGTAGCAAGTGATTTAGTGTGCCTCCGGGGCTGACTTTGAAGGGTCTTTGGTAGTATTGGTGGTCCTTTCGGGCTTGTCGTTGTTGTGGGAATAGTTGTCCTGGTGAGTGTGAGGGTGATGGGATGTGTGGGAATGGATCAGTGTCGCTTATGGCAAGTTAAGTACCAGAGGCGCAAGTTGCTTAGATTTCATCTTATTGAAGTCATTCGTCTAACACTGTACGCCATAAAAGAAACTATCTGACGCTGTTAAGGAACAATCTTATTGAGAGGCGGTCTCCAGACAACTCCCGGACAATCCCATTGTGATTTCTCTATGACCTACGTAACCCAGATTCAATGAGGATGGCTGTGAATTGTACAATGATGGTGTTGTGTTCAATTCTCTGCTGAGGTCAACAAAGCAATTGAGTAGGGAGATCCTTTTCTCGAGGCAAGACCTGGATGTCTTTGTCAACCGTTATTCATCAACCACGAGTGTCCCGCGAGCCGAAGCCCAGCCGACGAAGGGTCTCGCTCCGACATCTTTCGCCATGCAATTCGGATATGAATTTAATCTACGCGGGCGACGGCGCATGAGCAGGAAGTGAGCCTATTGGCCGTCGGTCGTCCCCCACATCGTATTCCCAACGATCCCGGCCAACAACGGAGCTGAGCCCACCACACTCTGCGATCTCGGCGCCTAATTCGCGCGTTTATTCAACATTAACTCTTTTTCTAGCCCGATCAGGGTCCACCGGGCGAGTAGGCGGCAATATTACAGGCCGAAGCCATCTTATCAGATCGTCTGATTATTCTTAACCTTGGTTCAACCTTGGTTCAGCTGGCGCGGGCGACCAGGAGGCATGTTTGGCGGGAATGGAGATTATGGAATCCATTACATGATTTTCCAGCGTGATCGGTCGCAAGGTGTCTTTTGTAGAGGGCCTTGGACGAACAAGCATGTTCCTGCCAAGACTTGGCCGGCGAGCTTCTGCCTCGACCTTCCCGATTGAGGGTTACATCGAGCCAAGATAACACCATTCTTCAGTGGGATACCTTCTTTCCTGCAGATATTCAATATGCAGCTTCTACGACCAGGGACTTGCATGCTCTTGCATTTGTCACTCGCCGATGCGTCGGCCGTCAAGCGCCGAGATGCTGCGAGTATGGCATATATATTGACCTGCCACCCTGCGCCAACGGAAGAGCTTGCGGCAGGAGCAATCACTTCATGTCCGTCTGACTCTTAGGTCAAGCTTCCTACGGTTGATTCAAGATGGGTTGGACTTTCGGCTCCGTGGTGGTCTCGCTCCTCCTGAGCACCACGGCCCTCGCGGCCGATGTGCCTGCTGTTGCTTTGCGCGACAAGAAGCCCTTCTCGCCTCCTAGTCGACGATTCGCGGTTCAGTTCTCGTCATCCGGTTCCGCCAAATTCCGGAAGCGCGACGGGACTCCCGTGAGTAACAACATACTAGGTTCAGACTTGACAGCTGACGAGTACAGGACACCGAGGGCTTTTTCGAGAGTCTTCAACTCACCAACAACACCGCCAAGCCCGCCCTGAATTTCACCTCGGAGATCTTCCATGGCGCCTCATTCGACCTGCTCAACCATACTGCCACCTCCCTCCAGCAGATTGAGGAGCTCCCCGAGGTCGAGAAACTATGGCCCGTCTCCGCTGTTTACGCACTCAAGCCCAACGCATTGGACGTCATGTCGGAGCCCGAGGCCAAATGGGACCCTCACGTGCTGACGGGAGTCGACAAGGTGCACAAACTGGGCCACTCCGGCAAGGGTGTCGTCGTAGCCATCATCGACACGGGCATCGACTACAACCATCCAAACCTCGGCGGCGGCTTCGGTGCCGGATTCAAGGTCGAGGGCGGGTATGACCTGGTAGGTGACGACTATGAGATCGGTGGAGAATATATGCCCGACGACGATCCGATGGACTGCGCTGGTCATGGCACTCACGTCGCTGGTATCGTGGCGAGCTCGCATGAAGATCTTCCCGGTGTCGCGCCTGATGCCAGACTGAGGATCTACAAGGTTTTCGGATGCGGCGGAAGCAGTATGGAGGATGTCATTGCCCAGGGCTTCATCAAGGCTCATGAGGATGGCGCTGATATTATCTCTGCTTCGCTTGGCTCAAATGCCGGGTTTCCTGAGAACATCCTTGCGGTCGTGGCGTCGAACATTCAGGCCAAGGGGACGTTTGTCACCGTCGCTGCCGGCAACAGTGGTGAGATGGGTCCTTTTTACACAAGCAGCGCCGCCAATGGCTTTGGTGTCACTGCTGTCGGCAGTGTTGAGCACACTCAGACTGCTGCATTCAAGGTCACCGCTCGATCCAGCGGCAACGAGACTCGTGAGATTCTTTACGTGAGCTCCGACACCGCTCAATGGTCCCGCAACGGAAGCTTCCCTGCCCACTTCCTTGACCAAAACTACACCGGTCTTGACTCCTGCGACGTCTGGGAGTTTCCGGATGTTTCTTCTGACAGTGTCCTGATTCTTCCCCGGAGTACTTGTATCTGCGAGTGCTGGCAGGTCCTCGACTCCAACCTCTTCGGCACGAGCGTCAAGTGGGTGTTCTACTACAACTTCGAGAATGCCCCGTGGGAAATCCCCAACCGCGGGGTCTACAATCCCGAAGAGCAACCCCTTGGGTTCGGCCTCATCAGCTACGAAGATGGACAGTGGCTCGTCAACCAGCAAGAGCTCGGCCGCAAGGTTGATTTCGAGTTCGTCGCCAATGGAGGCCAGGCCGTCGGTATTCCCGGAGTAAACTCTGAGTCCATTGCCGGCGCTATTGACTTCTTCTCGTCGTGGGGTTTGACGGTAGACGGACGCCTCAAGCCTGAGATCTCTGCACCGGGTGAGTATCTTCATTAACCATGCCATCGTGTATACTAATGTTGGACAGGTGGATCTATCCTGTCTACTTACCTCACCTCTGAGGGTGGATGGGCTGTTCTCTCTGGAACGAGCATGGCAACCCCCTACGTGAGTCATTGTCTCGTCAGGATGTCAGTATCAATGCCTAATGATTATCAACAGATCGCCGGCGTTGCAGCCCTATACTTCTCCGCCAACGGTGGTCGCGCCAGCATCGCCGATGCGGGCAACACTGCCCACCACCTGATCACGTCAAGCGGAAATCCGGTGGCTCACCACGATGGAAGTGGTTCCCTCGCGTGAGTTCTCTCCTCTGTGAATTCCCAATCAAGCTAACGAATTCAGACCCATCCCGATGCAGGGTGCGGGCCTCGTCGACGCGTTCAAGGTGATCACCTACAAGACCTCCATCACCCCCGCGGTTGTCAACCTCAACGACACCGACCACTTCCAGGGAACCCACGAGGTCACCATCCAGAACAGGGGCAACGAGACCGTCACGTACCACATTGCTCACCAGGCCGGGTCTACTGTCACCACCAAGCCCGACGGCGATCCCGTGGTGGCCTTCCCCCCGGTGCCGTACTCGTCCAAGGAAGAGGAGCTCGCCACGGTGACATTCTCCACGTCAACCCTTGAGGTCGCAGCGGGTGCCACTGGCACATTCACGGTGACTTTCGTCGAGCCCGCTGGAATCGACGCCAGTCTGTTCCCTGTGTACGGCGGCTGGATCAACATCATCGGCTCCAACGATGAGGCTCTCCGCGTTACTTACGCCGGTACGTTGCCCTCGGATTCTCCTTCTCCCTTGAACACGACTAACATCCATCTCGCAGGTATCAAGGGCAGCGTCTACGGCAGCAACATCTGGGCCGACGGCTGGATCGACCCCGTCGTCCAAACCCCAGACTTCGTCCTCGTCAAGGAGAACGACACCTTCAAGATGACAATCGAGGACACCTTCACCGTCGACTTTGACATTCTCTGGCCCACGCGCGAGTTCTCCTTTGACGTACGCTCCAAACCCTCCTTTCCCCCTTCTGCACCAGCGCTTGAACTAACACAGCCCCAAAACAGCTCGTCGACCCGACCTGGGAGCCCAGCGACTGGGCCTACCCCTTCGTCCCGGGCCAGAACAAGTACATCGGCTCCCTGCAGCACTACAACCTCATCTCGGACGCGTACTTTGACGCCCCCGTGCAGCAGTACCCGCGGCTGCCGTCCAGCACGTGGTGGCCGAGCGGGAACTACTCCCACGGCGGCGCGGTCGAGAGCGGCGAGTACAAGATCTTGTCGAGGGCGTTGAGGACGTATGGGGATTATCACAATGTCAGTGATTGGCAGATCAGGGTGTCGCCAAAGATCATTGTGGACAAGAACAAGGCCTGATAGTGGTATCGTATCGGGTATAATGATGAGACTGCCTGTATTTTGTTATAATGACTATCCTCTCTACATGTCCTGTGTGATATGACTACTTGACGACAATGAAGATCGTATAATACGCGATAATAATGCTTACTGAATCACACTCACAACCGCGACTTACACACATCCATGAGTCTTCAAACCGGATCCGTCTCCGCCTCATCCACAACAACCTCCTTCTCCCTCACTCCCCACGCCTCCGGCCCGATATACCTCTTTGGCCAAATATTCATCGCCGTCTTCAGCCCCTCCGCCAACGGCAAGCCCGCATGCACAACCCTCTCGTCCCCTGTCCCATTCGCATGCAAATTCACCCAAAACACCGCATTCCCCCTCACCGGCTTAAACGCCAGCCCGCCCTTCTCAAACCTCCTCCACGGCGCCGTCCCCTCCTCCGCCTTATCCTGCGGCGCCACCGCCTCAACCTTCGGAAACCACGTCTCCCCGCCCACGCACTCATCCTCCAGAATCGCAAAGAAGCTCGCGACCCGGTTCCACCTCCTATCCCTGCCCCCCGCGCGGTCCGGCTGGAAGGTGTCGTACCAGTCGTGGTGCACGTTGAACCGCTGGCCCGCCGTGTACCGCACCAGCTGCGGCGGGCCCATCTCGTCCCTCCCCGGCGCGAGCGTCGTCCCCATGAAGCGCTCCGCGCGCGCGAGCACGCACTGCACGGCCGCGTCGTCGAGCGGTAGCCCGGCCGAGGAGGACGTGCGGTCGGGCGTGCCCTGGCGGCGGCCGTCCTTGTAGACGTACGAGGGCTTGAAGGCGGGTTCGCCGGCGGCGAGGAGGGCGGGGATGTCGGATTCGGAGAGGAAGTTGTGGATGTAGATTACAAGGGGGTCGAGGGAGACGAGCTGGGTGGTGTAGTTTTGCGAAAGGCACTGGAAGGGCTCGGCGGCGGGTGTGGAGGAGTTTGAGGCGGTTTGGAGGAAGGGCAGGACGTCGGTGAGCACTTTGAGGGATGGCGATGTCAGGTTGAGCGTTTGGAGGTGTGGGAGGGTGATTGCGACGAGGCCTGTGTAGGCGGAGAGGCCGAGGAGTTTGGTGATGAGGCCGGTCATGGTGGTGTAAGTGAATGTGAGCAATTGACCCAAACGAGCAGTCTCGGGGACGACGAGCAGGCGCCACGTCATTGAGAATTAGGGGACCATTGGATTCAAATATCCTGCTCGGCAGGCCATGTTCACATTGGACATGTGCCGATGTCCCGCGCACGCTTCAGATAGATCAATGGAGCATCCTCCTCCGAATGTGCGGAGAATCTATCCGCGGGCCGGCTGGTTGTAGGTTGTGCCAAGGGCGCCAAGGGTTCCCTGCCATCCGACTCCGCATTTCGTGTTGACGGTGCATTCCGAGGTAAGCTCCTGGGTGACTGACAGAAGGAAACGCTCTCTTGTGATTGACGAATTACTTCGCAGTTATGTAGTGTACAGGTGCACAATGCTCCCCAGCAAAATCGCAGCTAAATGCTGCCCCAGTCACCATCTTTTGTTCCCAAACGGCAAGTATTATACAGTACACTGCCTTGAAAAGGTCAAAAGCATGCAAGTTCTGTTGTTGGATATTCGCATGTTTGCTCCATCAAAACAAACGCGGGTATGGCGGCAGTGTCAACAAACGCCCAAAATGTGTCGCAAGAAAATTCCCCATCCAGAGCCGCGAATACCATGCATTGAACCCCTCAATCGCCGATTGCAAACACCTTTTAGATCTGGCTGTGGCGCGCACGCTTGCGGGTGCTTCCTGGCGTTGAGGAAGAAGGGTGAAGCTTCTCGTTGCGCTCCCGCTTGAGCTTCTCGTCGAGGACGCGAGCTGTGAACTGTTAGCAGCAATCCGGCCCAGACACATTTGAAAGACATACTGAGCACGTCGTATCCGAACTGGGGGTACTCCAAGCAGAGAGAGCGGAACTCCTCCTCGGCCTCGGCGCGGAGGGTGTGCGAGCGCGTGGCCCAGAAGCTTGCGACGGGGGCGCGGATGGTGGTGTCGTCCTTGCTGGTGTAGGCGTAGACGTAGCGGGCGTAGGCAATCTCGCCCTTGGCGGTGGAGTTGACGCAGTGAATCTTGGAGCTGGCGAGCGAGCGCAGGCCGGGCATGCCAAACTTCTCCGCCAGAGTGTAGACGCGCGCGTGCTTCAACAGCTGGGTGCCGTCGGAGTCGACGTCGGGTGTCGATGGGTCGGGTTCCAGGGTGCGCGAGCCGGCGACCTTGCGGGGGAAGTACTCGCCGGTGTAGAGGTACTCGAGGAAGCAGCCGACCGAGTCGAGCTCCTCGCCGACAAGCTCAACCTGTCGTGGCTATGGCGTGTCATGTCAGTACGGAGTCAAGGCGGCGCATTCGAATACACTCACGCTGCCGTCGTCGCTGAACTGCGCGCATGCCTCCTTGAAGAACGGGCTCTGGACGAGAAGAGCCTGGTGGGCGGTGAGGATGGCCTCGGTCTCGCTCGAACCGACGAGAATGGTCACGACAGGGCTGGCAAGGTAGCTGGCGAAGGTGGTGCGCGGCTCGACGGGATCGCTCTCGCCGCCCTCGGCGAAGGGAAGTTCCTGGGCGTTGTCGCCGGCCTCAGTGCCCTCGGCCATCTCGACATCGGCGCCGGGGTTGGTGGAGGCCTCCTCGACGACCTCGACGTCGTTGTTGAACTCGTCAGCCATTGCCGCGGTCCGCGATCGCGCGGTGTGCTCGGGTGGTGTAGGTTTTGTTTGATCGGATGATTCGACGCGGCCGTTCGCTCGAATGAGGATCGTCGAGTCAAAGGTTGGTCGATTTGTCGCTTATACAGTCGCAAAAACGAGCGAGCAAAGGAAATGCGAAAAGGAGCGTGGGAAACGTCAAGTTCGAGATGTCGATTGGCCGGAAACGGGTGATGGAAAGGTGAAGGTCGCAAAATCGGCCGAAAGAAAACACACAAGCCGGCCGGCTGCTGTTCCAGGTTTCGATTTGGGGGAAGCTGCTGCTGCTACTGCACTGAAGCTTCGGCCAAGGAAGCTGCGCCTGCACGACCTGAAGCTGCAGCTTCCCCCTCCGCTAAGGAACCTCACGCACAGACCAGATGAATTGGCGACTGAGGCCACGCGAAAGAGTGGGCCCTTCCGTTTCCACAGGCAACCTTGACTGCCACAGACAATGGAACCAGTGACAACACCAGGCGCCCCTGCCAAGATGAACAATTGACTCGATAAGACCTTGCGGATAAGGCGAGGGACACAACTTTATCGATAAGGCGACCTACTTTCTAATCTGATATCGCTGGCTTCCTCTCGAGGCGCACATGTCATCGCATCTTAGCTCTCTGCAAGGCCAAGTAACGTGGAATGTTTGGATGAAAACTATACTCGATGAGGTAAACAAAGAACCAATGTCTCATAATCACAAGGTAATTCCTTCCCCAAGACGAATACTAAGCGGCAGATTGAAACCACGTTCGTGACTCTCCAACACCGACGCCGGGTATCATGGATTCACGAGATAGATGCATTTCTAGCAAATGAACCCGCCCATTAATGCTTGGCGGAAGTCGCCTAACCCAACGCAAGTGCCAGCAAATGGGTGGCATGTATCGTAACCAGAGTACACCGCCGCAATGCAATTTGATCATGCTCTCATGCCTTGGAAATGCCACAAATACGCTGCTAAAACAACGGGGTCTTCGCCCCTATTACTTGTCACCTCAGTTCCATTCATTTTCTTTCCCAGCGAACGTCTTGTCTCTGGGTTTGCGGTTCAGCGACAGAGTCGGCGTCGGTTGCAGGATCTTGATCGGTTGCTCCGTCTTGAGCACCTCCCAGTGCTTCTTCAATGTGTCTTCTCGCGCCACCAGCTCGAAGTTTGCGAGGAAGCAGAAGCTGATCTCCAGCCTTGCCAACTCCAATTCGCTGACACCACCAACTTTGGCCATCTTACTGTGCGGGTAGCTGAGGTCCTCCAGCGCCTTCATTGCCACTCTTAACCCGGCCAGCACCAGTCTGTGAGCATTTCGTCTTGTCACAGGAATTGTGCGTTCCTCGACTGCCAGACGGTGGATGTACAAGCTCGTTGCGAGGTATACCGCTGTGCTCATGGGGCAGAACCTGTGAATGCGCGTGAGGTACTCCTCGATACTGATCGGCGGCGGCTTCTTGGAGTAAAACTTGCGCGTGATAGCGCTGTGCTGAAGATTGATTGGCTGCGAGTTTTCGCCAATAATAATATACGGTTCCGGAGGTCTCGATGGCGGCGGGGGTGTCGGCGTCTGCGTCTGCCTAAGATGGACGCCGTCTATCAACTGTGAGACTGACCCGCTGGAGCCACTCGTGTGAGAAGACAACGTCGGACGCCGAGGGGACGATTGAGCCGCAGCCATGGCCGCCTCAGCTTCTTGGCGCATCCTCGCCAGGTTCTTCTCCGAGTTTGTTCGTATCAGCTCCTTCTCGGCCGTCATTCCCCGCATGTTGGGTAGAGTCGGACTCGTTGGCGGAGGTGTGGGTGGGATATCGCCCGTGATGCGAACAAGAGCCTCGATGCCACCGCTGAGGAGCCTCATGGCCGCTCGCGGTGACAGTTTGAAGACGTCGTCATACTCGGGTGCGTTGGGAGGGCTTTCGGCATCGGTAATGCTCAGCCTCGGGTCCAGCGACGGGTTGGGCGGTGGTGGCAGCTCGGGGACCTCGCTCGAGTTCGATTCGGTGGGCTGTAGAGGAGCGCCGTCCTCTGGCTTGGGTGTCATTCCTGTCGTGGTTCGGTGATGCTCCTCGGGAGGGCACCAGGGTCCTGAAGAAGGCGCTAATGACGTCGCAAGAGTATGGGGGAAGGAGGTCTCAGCGGACTTTGCGCGAGCAACAGCAAGCATCTGATTCTTTGGAGGGAGGAAATGTCGCGACGTTCAAGCCCAAGGAGGGCTGTGTGGTTCGTGGTTTCTGGGACTGTTTGCCACAAAGATCATGGTCTCGAGTCCTGTTCTCGTAGAATCGCGGTCGTCCCTCAGTCTTAGTCGACTTGGCGGGGGTCGGGATAATTCGCGGTTGATGTTGCAGGTGACCCTCGGCTGGGCTGATCGGAGGCGTACCCTCAGGGCCGTTCTGGGACAGGCTAATTAGTTTTCCTGGGGGGGAAAAGAAACGGCTGGACCTGGGCGGCCGGTCGTGGTTCGATTAAAAATGGATTTGTGGCCGTTCGCTTGCGGAAGATAAAGGCGACGGAGGTAGGGCAATGTTGCTCTGGGCTGTTGTAGTCCAGGGGGGGATTTCGAGGCGGTGGGATAGTATGACGAAGTCTGGCGGCTGAGAATGCAGTCCGGCCTGGGTGTCTGATGCAAGAGATTCGGCTGGCAATCTGGCGCTGTTGCTGTCTTGTCTTGTCTGGGGCGACGTCGTTTGGTGGTGTGTGTGGTTTGGTGGTGGTGGTCTCGACCTTGTCGGTCAAATTACTGGCGGCGCTGGCAGTGACAGCGCGCAATCTTTCTGCTGATCTCGAAGCTAGTGCGGGGAATTGCAGGCATGCAGCAGGCGAAGAAACAGCAGAGGGCACGGCATCCCCGTCAAGGTGGAGGGATCGGCGATCGTCTCAAGTCGGGCAGCTGCAAGGTGCTGTAATAATTGGCAAAGAATGGGCAGCAGTGCGCAGCTCGGGAACGAGGAACGGATAGGCGATTGGAGACTTGGTGAGAGAGAGGCGAGGGATGCAGAGGGGCAGCAGCTGCAAGGACTGGAGGCTAGAGCAGAACAGCGCAGTTCGAGTGGCGTTGCCTGATGTGCGTGCAGCTGGCGCAATACGATGCAGCGGACGTGGCCGGCGCGGCAAACTGGTGTTCCTGTTACTGGAGATGCCTAGGTTGCAAGCGAGAGGCGGACGGGAGCGCGATGCAGGGGAGTTGGGATCGGAGTCGGCGTTGAAGTCGGGATTGTCGTACGGGCAGACGACGATGGCAAGTCGACCGGGAGCGCGCGTGAAAGAAGGCTGGTGGTTTGTTGGACGGGACGGAGATGTCGAAAAGGGATTGGCGGTGCGTATTCGTGCGGTCCGGTGGAATCAGTTGATGGCCGTCCCACGGGTTGGAGGCAGGTCTCGAACTGGCCGAACAGCTGAGGGGAATATGCAGGAACCGCAGCGCCGGCCCCCGAGTGGCGAACCTGGCAATATGCTGTGCGTATTAATGCGTCTTCTGTGCTGGAGGTACAGATAACGAGCGGCGACTTTGACGGGTGTTGGCTGACACCGGATTCCCGGCGGTCAAAGGTGGTAGAAGAATGCCGCGATTACACGGGACGGGAGAGGGGGAGGGTTAATATCGTGGCAGATTTTTGGAGAAATTTCCGTGTAAGAGGAGCCTTCACTGCTCCGTGAGGGGTCCTGGCCTGGATGTGGACACGGGACTTGAAGAGGCGAGGAGCCAGGTGGAGAGAGGCCTGGACTCGGAGGGGCTGCGGGCTGCGAGCTGCAAGTTGCAACTGCAGGCAGACACCACCAGCTGGATATCAAGCAGGAGTGGAAAGGCACGGGGGGCAGGACCCTTCACTGTTCACAGTGTTCTTGCCTTCCTTCTTTTGGAGGAAGTTCTGGCCCAGGTCCAGGCTCTCTCTCTTGCCCTTCATTCTTTCCTGGGGTCGTCGTCACCTTCCTCCGAGCAAGACCGTGGTTTCCCTCACCTCGGTCCTCTCCTTCCCTACCAATCCAGATGACTTATACCTAATAATTACGGAACGCTGCGGCAGGAAGGACCAAAGGAAGACAATGCACCTGCCATCCACATTGGGTTTGCACACGCGCCTCGGGCAGGCGGCTGCAATCGTAGCTTTGGGCCAGTGCTGACGCCCAATCCAATGTACACCTATTACCTGTAAGCGCAAGCAAAACCGGCCATGCCCTGCTTGTGAGGGGTTCCTCCTTACGAGCAGCCGGGATTAGGGGTCTCCAAGGGCCGATTGCAACTACCCTTTTCCCTATCACGCCCATCCACTGTCCACCCAGTGCAAGTGCAGCTCAATGTTTGCGCCTCCCCCTCAGCGGACTTTCCATGTGGTGGTTGCACTTGCAGCAGGGGTCCAATACGTGGCACAGACTCCTTCCTGGCCAGTGCATGCCCCCACCGCTGCGTTCCGTTGGAGGAAGCACCGAAGCAGAAGCAGCAGGCAAGAGGCCATCGTCAGCCGGTGGTGGAGGGGTGCGCCTGCCGCCTTGCACTCGCCATGGTGGGGTTTAAGGGTCTTTCCTTTTTTTTCATTGTCAACTGACCACTTTTGATGCAGGAAGCTCCAGCCATCCTGCCCATCCCAACCAATACCCGTCCTAGCCTTGCTGCTTTGTTCTTGCCGTTTGCCCATCGCCATTTTGTGTATTTTTATTTTTCTGCATGGCCACGCGCCGCCAAAGACTCAATGCGACTGCTGTCGTGGACCACCTACGATGCTTCGACGGCGCCAAACGTTGCCAGATTATCGCCCTTCACCACACCACTTTGATGCGCCATGCCGTCCGTCAACCAACTCCACTCTCGACATCATCGAGTCAGCCAGGACACCACCTCGCATGCCTCTCGCTGCCGGCTCTTCGGCGAGATCTACCCGCTGGGTAAGGTACTCTTGTCGGGCAAAGAAAAAACTCAGCCACGCCGCCAGATGAACCAACAGAAAGACGCCCGTTTCTTGCTCGCCATGCCGAAAGAGGTCGCCTTCCCGCCTCGTAATATCCGCGCGCCGCTAGAATCAATTTCCCTTCGCCGTGGAAGCTAGAGAAACACACGACAGCCTGCGCTACCGCACCATTGGCGAACCACCGGCGTACGAGGCCGATTCGCTCGGCACCAGCCTGAGACCGGGGTCACCCTTGCACTGTCTTATACGATTACACATAGCACCGCATCCTATCAACATCCGGTGACTCTACTCGGCCGGGTTTTGCCTACATCTATCCATCTACGTCTCCGTCTACTGCGCTTTCTACATGAACGTGTGTGGCACAGCGAGTCATCAGATCTTGCTCCGCTCGCTTGAACGACCGCATCAGGCCATGGCACTTCAACACACCGTGCGGCTCGTCGTGACTTGAGCCTCAACCAGCTCTAGCTTTGTCATCTCAGCATCCCGTTTGTACCTTGATATCCAAAACGGCTGATTGTCCGCCCTTTACATTGTCGATCGCCTGCTGGAGCACTCCCTCGAGGTCTGCCGAGTTGTCCACCCGCGCAGTAAAGATATCACCGCTTGCTGCCGCCTTGGCGATGCCTGCATAGTCTGGCGAGGGGTCGAATGAGATGTTGATCTCCTCATTTGAGGCCCTGGAGCCCTCGCCGTCAGGGTGAACCAGCAACAGAGAACGACGGGGCGCGTTCCATCCTACTCATATTAGCCGGGATCGTCAACGCGCCAAGGTCTCAAGACTTACCCTTGTTGTTCAAAACGATGGTCAAAATGGGGATGTTGTACCGCTTCGCAATCCAGTACACACTGCCAGGCACCGAGAACAGGAAGGTGCCATCGCCAACAATCTGAACCACAAACTTGCCCTTGTTGTTGCCGCCGTTCTCATAGTCTGTCGCCAGCTTGATACCAAGCGCCCCACCACCAGACCATCCGAGGCCACCGCCACCGCAGTTGATCCAGGAACCGGGCAGCGTTGGTTGCAGGTTGTCGTGTACAAATATTGTGTTCGTCACAGCCTCGATGGCCCAGATGGTGTCCTCGGGGCAAAGCTTCCGCAGAGTCCTGGACAGATGTCCGGTGCCAAACTCGCCGTTCCCTTGAGGCTTTGTCTTCTCCTCAATCTTCGCCAGAAGAGCCTTGTACGACTCACTTCGCTTGGCTTCCAGTCGCTTCGCCTCTTCGGATTCAATTTGAGCCGCGTACTCGGACTTGAGATGGGCGGTGATCTGCTCCACAGACATCAGGCTATCAGCCCGGTATCTCGCTGTGGCCTTGATATAAAAGACCGGCATCTGCTGCTTCAAAGGGTCGACATCGATGTGGAAGACCTTGGCCTCCTTGGTTGGGTGGCAGAGCGTGTTGATCCAAGGCACGTCGCAATCGAGCACAACAATGACATCGGCAGTCTTGACGGCCTCGTCAATGCCGAAGCGAAGACCCAGCCAACCGGGATGATCAGCCGGGAAGCACATGTCACTGCCGCCAGTGTCGACAACACGCAAACCCTTGACGGTATTGGCGAGCTCGACAAGCGCAGCAGGGAACTCGTGCTTCCTTCCGCCATAGCCTGTGATAATCAGGGGCTCCTTGGCGCCGGCAAGCGCCTCGGATATTTTGTTCACGGCATTCTTGGGCAGCCCGCCAAGCTCCACGGGATCCCACTCATCCTGATTGATGCTGTACGGCTCAATCTCCGCCTCCATGACTTCTCTGGCACCACAGAGATAAACTGGGCCTTGAGGATCTGACCTCGCAAACTGTAAGGCGCGATTGACCATTTGCTTGACATTAGTACCTGTCTTGAGCTCACCCGAGTAGCGGGTGTACTGCGATACGATTTGCTTCTGATCCGGGACGTCTTGGATCCAGTGGATGTACTCGGTGCGGCTGCCTCTTAGTTCGCCTTCCAGCGTGAACGGAGACAGACCCGCAAACACGAGGACCGGCGCGCGACCGCACGAAGAGTTGTGTACCGCAGCGCCGAGACCCTGAGTTCCTACATCAACGTGGACGATGACACATTGCGGCTTTCCAGTGAGACGGGCATAGCCGTCAGCCATCGACATGGCCACCATCTGGCCATTGTCAGTACAGCCGCTTCAACGCAAGAACAAGGAAATTTACTTCATTAGGGCATGTGATGATCCTGGGAAAGTTGCCCTTCCTCTCCCTCTGACCCTTGACCATGGCTTCAATGATACTGGGGTGGTCAGAACCCAGGTTCACGAAGCAGTGGGTGACGCCGGCGTCCCATAACGCCTCGAAAAATGCAAATGACGCGGTGTACATTTCGGTCGATTTTGAAGAAAGATTCCTGGCTTGCTCGATGGTGGCCTTGAACTCATCCTCGATGGCGGGCCGGGGCGCGGGTCTTATACGAGTATCAAAGGCCGATGATGTTGATCCCCCGCCTCGGTTCAGTGGGGCAGCGGATGAGAAACCGGCAAGTTGACGACCATGGCCGACAACGGCTGGGCCGGCACCCAGCGTGTGCCCCAGCCGGGCTATTCCCCCTGCTCTCCCACCTGCAGGCCCGACGCCGCGCAGGCAGCGTGCCATGGGCACCGGCAAATGTCTGAAGGGCATGGTGAAGCGCGGCAATAGGCAATGGGGGAGGGGAGGGCGGGGTATCAAATCACAGTGGGTGTTACTTGAGAGTGTTATCAACCACCTCAACAGGCTTGGCAAGTTGGGGGCACGTTGGCTCCAGCTCCGCTCGATGGAGGGTGTGATGGCGATGACGTGCCTTGACTGAAGAAGGTTGACACAAGAAAGGAGAAGCAAGATATCTTTTGGATTTGATGAGATGACTGAAGTCAAATTAGGTTCACGTTCCTCGTGACGGGCGACAAAGACAACTTATAGCTCCGACTAGGATGATTTCACAGACCGGCCATCGGCCTAAGCTTGTTCCCCAGGTTGGATAGGGAGCATCGCGCCCTGCGGCAGGCCAACCCCGCAATCGGTTCAGGGACGGGTTTCATAGGGCGCTTGGGATCGGCTCATTGCAGGTGGTGGCCGTCGCCCGCAGACGGAGGGAGACGAGGCAGATAAGCAGCGGGTGTCGTGCAAGATCAATCGTGGCTGCAGAGACGAGCTTTAAGCATTTCAGAGGTGCCATCTTGTACTGACGGCGTCCCGTCTGTTGCCCGCAACACGCGTTCATCTTTCATCGCCCACCAGTCCCCAAAACGACTCCATGTCAACACAACAAACACCAATGGCTCCCTTTCGCTCCCTGTCGGTCCACTGGGCCGAGAATTACCGCCCACGACACGTCGGTCGCATCCGGCCCCCGCAACAAAGCGCGACCGGGCGTTCCTGGGGATGCCAGCTGATGCGTTGAGGTCGTGCGGGGTGCAGGCGGTGTTATCTAGCTCTTAGCTAATGAGATCCGCTCGGTCTCTGAGCTTCATCGCAAGACCCCGACAGACGCCGCACAACAGCACGCTATTATCAAGAGGTATGATGCCAATTCGAGAGTTTGCTGACTACTTTCCGGGTATCTGAAGACGCGGCGAACTACCAAGACGATCTCAATCCATCGGGCCAGATCCACCCAACCAATGTCCCCACAGCGAAGAGCCCCAAACAAATGATCACCGTCCCGAAGATGCCTCCGCCGGCCTGAGCCGGCTGCGCCTTGCGCTTCCCCCTCGAAGCCGCCGCCGTCGTCGTCGCCGTAGCCCTCACGCTCGTCCGCATCGCATACGTCGGCCCGGCGGTCGGCGTGCCGTACAACGTCGTCTCCCGCACATCCGGCGTCTGGTATCCCCACCCCGACGTGCTGATCGCGCTCGGCGTGCTTGTCGTCACAGCCGTTGTGGCGCCCGACCAATCGTGCCCGTCGAACGCTTTATACCAATCCCACGGGTTATCGTGGTCGTTCCAATCCGCGCGGATACCGGGGCACTCGTTGAAGCAGTCGTAGAGCGCCGCAGCGGTGCCGGCTCGCTTGTTGCCCTTGCCGTCGGAGAACTTGAGCCCGCAGGTGCGGAAGCAGGAATACGACGAGCAGGGGAGGGCGGACCACGGCTTGACGTAACCGCCGTAGTACTCCCACGTCGTCCACGCGTCGATGTCCGTGTCTTTGAGGGTGAAGGCGTTGGACGTGTTGACGCCGTAGAAGTTTGTCACGGGTCGCGAGCCGTTGAACTCTGCAATCATGATCTGATACTTTTCGCTCGGTCCCAGGTCTTTCGGGATCGTGATCTTGGGGTTCGTGGTTCCGACGGGGATGAAGTCGCTGAGGTAGCCTGCGGACAGCCAATATTAGCCGGTGAAGATAGTGTGTGTGCGCGCCGCGACTCACAGAATTGCATCCACTCGTTGTTGTAGAGGTACAGCTGGTAATGCTCGTAGAGCGCATCGTGACCACACCCGACCTGCTCGTCCGCAGGGTTCCTGCACACGGCGACCGGGTCGTTCCACACAGACCCAGGGGCCGTCTCGTAGACGAAGGGCTGCTTCCAGGAGTCGAAGCCGATTGTGATTTGCGTCTCAACGCCCGCGGATATTGTGGAGGGGACGGTGACGTTGGCTGCGCTGGCCACGCCGGCAATGGCGAGGATCGCGACGCCGAGCATTTTTTTTCGCGGTAATGAAAGACGTGCGATCGCTTGGGTTTCTAACGAATGAAAGGCGACGATAAAGGCCTAGGGACGACGAAGCGAGGGGACGAGCGACATTTGCTCTCTTGGCGGGACGCGAAAAGGAGAAGCCATCACGAGAAGGATTCGGCGGTGGCGACCCGGGGGATGGGAAAGTTGTATGTTTTGGAGGATCGGCATCCTGGTTCTTTGCGGTTTAGCTCGCCCGCTAAAGGGTGCTGCCTGCAGAGCTAAGATAAGATCTCAGGGGTGTGCTGCGGATGAGAACTCCGTCGGTCCTGATTTGCAGCCCATCTTTGACCTCGACAAGATGTGTAATTTGAAGCTGGTGAGTGGTGAGCTGTCGCATGAAGCTTTTCGTTCGTGGTTGAGTGTAAATCTTCGGATGACGGAGGCGGTGCCGGTTCCCGAACACTGCTTGCCTTTCTAGCTGTGAGAGATGGGGGAAGCTTTAGGCGCTCGTTCGTCTGAGTCGATGCAACCTGCTCAAACTTCACGCTCCAAGCCGTTATTGAGTATTGTATTGGGAGCGCTTGATGATATTGGCTGAGGTATGATAGTGAAGCTCGCACCTCCTCAACCCCGCGCTCGCATCGGAGTGCCGCATCAAACATGCTTGAGGTAAGAGCTCGAGTCCGCCGTGCGGGCAACCCGGGCGCGGACGTGTGACCGTTTCCCAACCCCAAGGGTTCGGATGATGGCGTACTTAAAGCATGTCTCCTCTTTCTCGTCATGGTGATCAGAAACTGTCTTTCCAATTATCCCCATTGCTTCCAGAGCCAGTTCAAGAAATAAAACAGTCCGCCGCACGACCCCTTGAAAGAAAGCGAACAATCGACAGAATCCTGTAGCACAAACCAACACCGCGAAGATGATCTCCCCCTTCTCCCCGCTCCCAAACTACATCCTCGGCACCGGGCTGACCTTCGTCGGGCTCCTCGGCTTCGTCAAGCCGCTCGCCGTCTACGACGCCTTCGGCATCGCGCGGCCGCTGTCCCCCGACCAGCCGGCGGAGCCGTTCAGCTACGCGAAAGCTGGGCGTGACCTCGCGACGGGGCTGTTGTTCATACTGCTCGAGACGTACCAGGAGGGCAGCGGGAATGAGGACGCGGTGACGATGCTGTGGGCGACGACGGCGCTGGTGGGCATGGTGGACTGGTGGGTTGTAAGGAGCATGGGCGGGAAGGAGCTGCAGGGGAAGAGGTGGGTGCATTTGGGGAGTGGGATTGTTTGTGCTGGGTTTGCGGTCTGGAGGGCGATGTGCAAGTTCTGAGATTGGGTTGGGTGGTGATGGTGTTCGCGATGGCATCAGTGACGTCATGCGTGTTTGGGGGTGGCTGTCATGTGTTGGATATCCATCAATTGAATCGGATTATTGCCACGTTTGAGAGCTCGGCATATGGAAATCTCAGAGAGACTTGTGGAAGACAGTTCCTTACCTAGGTTGCGCGGCAGGCGTTCAGCCCTTCAAGTTTGTGCCGGTCCTTCCTTCCTCGGTGTTGGCCTTGTCCTCACCCTTAGCTCTTTCTGTCTGATTAGGTAGATAAGGTAACGACTCACCTCTGTGGTTCAAGGTCAGCTTCGGCATTCATACTCACTAAGTAAATATTCTTCTGCGAGTGTTGTCCTCGCTCACAATGCCCTCTCCTTGACAATGCCCTTTCAGGCTCGGTCTTTTCGCCGCGTACCAAGTCATTGCTTCTCTTCCTGAACAAGCCCACTTTCTATACTCTTTTTTCATTGTTCCTATTTCATTGTCCTCCCCTTGCCCGAATTCGATCACGTTTCGCGTCGCGCGATCCACCATCGTAGCTTCATCGAAACGCAGTCCAATTCCAAGCGCCGAAAGCCTCTGCCTTGACTTCTCAGTACTCACCATCGACGCCTCGAAGTCGCTTCCGTGTCGAATTTCGCCTTCTCAAAGTTTGTCACTCCAGTTTATGTCATCCATCCGACGAACCCTTTGCCCGCTCCTTCTCACATTCCGACGAACCCTTTGCCCGCTCCTTCTCACATTGAAGCAACAACCTTCATCTGGCTCGGGCACGTCCGACAGTTCGATTTTCGTTTCTTCCTGGCCTGACTCATCGATTTCACTTTCACAGACCGACCCATCGCAGGCCTTACTACTCTCAAGTCATCGACTCTTTCGACATGTCATCTGCGACTCCAGGCGGTGGCAGGCGCAACAGACGAGGACCGCCGAGCGCGCCCGCAAACCCCTCGGCTGAGTCGCAAGTACCCGAAGAGCAACGCGCCAACATCCACCTGCCAGAAGAAGTGAGCCTAGCCTCCCAGTGTTGGTATGACGACAAATACAACGATTCCTTCTACGAAGGCTTGCCGCCAAGGGGTGATGGTCACGTCTTTCGAGTCTGGGCGCTCAACGAAGCGGACGATTTCGTCACGCTTTCCCTGACAAATAGAGCTCGCGTGCTATACGATTCCTCGCACAAACTCAGAGGCAACTGCTTTTATACGGGAATCGACAGCTTCAGCATCGGGCCAGTTTTCATGCGCGCCAAACCTCACTCAAGGAAGGCTCACAGGCAAGACATGAGCAACACTTTCCACTCTGGCAACTACAAAATTGCCGGGGGCACGAAAACGGCATTTCAAATCATCCCACCGATGAGTCTTCTCCGGTACCAAGCGTTGTCAGAAGTGAAAGCACACTGCGCCGGCATACAGAGGACCGACACTGGCGATTATCAGAAGATGGGCAAAGGAAGGGCCAATCAGATCAACCAATTCCATCAAAGGCAACTCGAAGCATTCCAAGCAGGCCATCCCTGTCCGACTTCTTTCAACGACGACAGCTTGCGGTTGGACTACGCTTTCATCGAGGACATGAAGCCCGAGAGCTGGGCGTACTTTCGAATGATGATGCCAAAGATAGGCGGCAAGCAGGTTCCTAAGCAACTGGGCGAAGTTGTCTTTTCTTTTCTCGCACGTTACGGATACGATTTCGTCACACTGAACTTGGCTGTGTCAATGTGTATCGTTTGGGCGTGCCTGGTCACTGGTCCGGATCACGGAGCAGAATTGGCAGCATACCAGGGCTATGATCGAAACCGACGGCTGTTGAAGAAGGTACCCGTGCCGTCGCTTGCGTCCTTCATTTTATATGCACCTCACTTCTTCCGTCTCCATGAGTATTATCGTCTTCCCGCATACATGCACATCTTCCGATATGTACATGAAATGTACAACCGGGATAGAAAGCTTACGAAGGAGGTTTTCGACATCGACAAGAATGACATCAATGAAGAGCTGGTGAAGACTTTGGTCTGGGAGATGGCTCTCCAAGACGATGACTGGATCGAGATCGTTCCGCCTTCGTGGCCCGGCTCCCTACTGCCCATGCCAGCCTCTCATGGGCCTCGAGTCCCCCAAAGCGACAAGACTACTGCCGCCCTTTTACTCGACGACATCCATACCTTGGGATTCCCTAACTATCTCAACGAGTCCTGCCATGGCTTTCCTCCAGGACACGCAGACCACGGGAAACGGTGGATCTCGCGAGGGGTCCACGTTCACCAGGACTGGGTTCCAAACCGGGTTACTTCCGTCTCGGCATACAGGAATCTGCACCGGGACATCTCGCCCGACATCCCGCCGTCAGGTCTTGTGGTGTACCTTGGGGTAGGGTTCGTTACGCCTTATCTACCTGAAGCTGCCCTTGACCCAGCTAAAGATGATTGGGAACTGGAGCATCTCTGGACGGCGCCAAAGACCACCATCAGACGTCCCTGGAAGGATTGCGTGAACGTCGAACATCTGAACAACGAGCTTCTGAGAGCCGCGAAGAATGATTCGCAGTCAAAGGATCAGGTCGAGAGGTCCAACGCCAACCCCGTCGAAGACCGAGAGAATGGCAGCAATGCCGTCGAGCAGAGAGAGGAGGAGGGCGGAGGGGCTCAGGTCGCACAACCTTGCGGGCTGGAGCTACATCAAGGAGAGGGCGACCGAGACCCAGCAGCTGCTCAGAGCGAGAACAACCCAGCCGTAGACCACGCGAGAGAAATACATCTTATCAGAGACAGTGTCGAAGAGCAAGGACTCGGCGATCTCAACATCCTTCCAAGGCCGGCGCACGAAGCCGTTGCCGTCGAAGGTGTCATCAGCGACAAAGACCGACGGATCCTACGGAGGCTGATCAAAGAAGAATTGGCAGACGACAAAAATGTACATCCGCTATCACGCATCTTCAGATACATCGACGTGGATAACGAGAGCCTATCGAAGAAGAGCGTGATCGACCACATCGACATGGGCCTCAAGCCGCTCAACGAGGAGCTAGAGAAGATCAACGAGTACGGCAGAGGGGGAAAGCAAGAGGAGAACGGGTTCGTGGAGCAGGTCCTCAAGCCATGCTACGAGCTCCTCGGTCTCAAGTGGCCGGGGACGCTGTTCGTCGCCATCGATGAGCTCGGCAAGCTCGACGAGTCGCTCGTATGTGCAATCATCAAGCTACGGGCGATCTACGAAAGTGCTCCAGTCAACCTTGTCCAGCTCGGCCATGCTACCGAGAAGCTGCAGTGTTCGAAAGCGTTTCTCTACATTTGGCGGTTCTGTCTCCTCCAGGACCGACTCAAGGGGATTGATTTTGCCTCGCAGGAGCGGGAGAAGTGGTGGACAAAGGTGTTTGGGAAGCCCTACGCAGACGAATGAAGATCATTTCAGGTTGGGGGACTTCTTCTAGTTTGAGAGAGAGGACAGCAGGATTGAGATGTGCTTCTTTGGGACTCGACATCGTGGGGTTGACGCATGTAGGATTGGCGGACAAGAGGTCGAGAACTTCGTGTTTAGATAGATACCCTTGTGTTTAAATGCTAGCATCTTTGTATTTGAAAATCTGCCTTTTCAAACATTTCCCTGAAAGCCAATTGTTCTGTGGACCTGAACTAATTCCCGTTATCAACGACCGCCCTTTGCTCCTTCCCGTGCTTCCTCGACGAATTTCTTGCCCACGACCATTCTCAGCTGGCAACCTTCCCTGGTTTCACCCTCGAGTCTCACACTTCGCAACACACCTCTGCCTCGATTTTTCTTTCTTGCTTGCGTCACCGTACAAGGAGGGTGCATCTTCTTTCTACTTCTACAGTCATCCAGGCTTCTGTCTTTGAATCGTCTCTGGACCGACGGGCCGACCTACCTCGCTCCTGCCTCTTGGGAAAGACCAGGCGACCACCATCTCACCTCGGCTTCGAAATTTTCGCGCGCCCCTCTCGCCATCTCACCTTCTACCAACTCTTCCTGACTTTTTCGCTTCTCGCAAATTTTGCGACTGGCGTCTTTCACCGCACGCAGTCTTCACTCGCGAGACCGGCTGCGCCTTCCTTTTCACCCAACTTGGCCCCGTTCGTCTCTTCGCCAAGTACCACACCGTCACCTTCTTGCCACAGATCCCGAGTCGCAGGAGTTTTGCTCGAGTCTCACCTTGCGTCTCGAACTGACTGCGTGCGTCCCCCGAAAATCTCCTTCGCCTCCTTCAGCGGTTTGCGTCTCTTCTGCTTCGATTCAGTCGACGTCTCCGAATCTTCGCTCGCTCGCCTCGTGAATTACGCCCCCCTCCAGACCTATTTCGATCACTCATAGCTGCTTCCATTCTCTTGCTTTCAAGGAGGTGTGTCGCGTGAATCTTGGATTTATAGCTCTTGTTTGCTGACCCGTTGAAAACAGCTTTGCAGAGTCGCCTTGCAAGCAGAACAGCGGCAAACAGATTTGCATTCACCCACGGCACGCCCAGCACAATGAATGACGATGAAGCAACCAGCCCAGCCAATGGCAGAAGCCATAAGCGCCGGAAAGTGGCTACAGAGATGCCCCGGACGGTAGAGCTTACCAGTACACGGTGGATGCACAAGCATAACGCCAGAATCTACAACCGCATACCCACATCATCGGGGGAAAAAGTTTCTCAAGTTCACATTCTCAACACCAACAAACAATTCTCGAGTGTTCAGCTTCTCAACAGAGGATGTCGACGATACTTGCTAAAAGACCCCGAGGATCCTTTGACACCCAAGTCATACTACGTTGGCATTGATGGTGCAGACTTCCACCCAATGTTCATCCAAGGGTGTGGAAATCAGCCCAATGTCATGGGAAATCACAACCGCGGCGCGAGCTTTGTACTCGGCAAGGTCAAAAAGTCAAGAAACCTTTTGATCCCCCCCTGCGACATGCTCCGCTCCGGACAGATGACTTTCTTGAAACGTCAGACGCGCAGCAATGATCCTGTCCCCCGGGTAGGATATGATTCACAAGAGTCTTTATCGGAAAAGCTGCGGGAATACAAAACACAACAGACGATGAACTTCTGCAACGGGTTTGCTTGCTCAGTGTTGGTTCAGGATTCGGACTTGAAGCTCGACTACAGTGCGCTCCCGCACACGGCTCCCGAGAGCTGGGCATTATTTCGTATGAAAATGCCCAAAATAGCCGGAAAAGTCGTGCCACCGGCCCTTCTGAATGAGCTCACCTCTTTCCTCGCCAAATATCCTAAAGACATGGTGGATTTGACGTTTTCTCTGTCTATGGCAATCCTCTGGTGTCGCCTCGCTTCGGCTCCAGGGCACCAACCGGAACTATGCGTCATCCAGCCTAACTCGTTTCTCAGCGAAGGCTTAGCTAGCCATTTGGTTCCCCTGCCAAGCCTTGCAGTCTTCCTACTCTATTCCAGTCACTTCTTTCGCTTTCACGAACAGCACGGTCTTGCAGCTTACGGCCACATTTTCAGATATGTGACAGCTATGTACAGCAACGACGTGAACCTCAACTCGGTGTTTTGGATTAACAAAAATCATATTGATGAGGAGAAGGTAATTCAGCTTGTGGCCTTGATAAAGCTCGAAGAAAGCGACTGGATGGAGGTTGTTCCCCCCTCTTGGGAGGGATCAAGACTCACTATGCCGCGTAACAGTGGATGTCGAGTCACAAGAGCAGAAGCGACCACTGCCTGGCTGATGCTTCCAGACATTCACACCATTGGCCTTCCATTCTACGGAAATGAAATGAGGGATGGCCTGGGTGATGTTTACCGTCGCGTTTTCGTCCACAACAGTTGGATGACACCTGCGATTCTCGCAGGTAATTATCTCATCCACGAAGCAAGAGATGACACCTACTTCCGCGCCAAAGACATTGAGCTTCCCATGTTCTCTGAAAGAACAAGGCTTTGGTCTGCACCAAGTACAGCTGTCCGGGGTCTGTGGCGTGAGACCGTTTCACCGGTTGATGGTCGGCTAGGGCAATCACCAACCAATTTCAGCACCCCTGAGGAAATTCTCAGCTTGCCCAAGCCGTGTCAATCAGCTATACCAGACGCTTCAGGTATTCTAGCCCCTGTCAAGAAGTTCGCACAAAAGCTCATGGTCCAGTTCCAGCTAGCTCAAGAGGAGGGCTTTATTTCGTCCAAGTTACAACTAGGAGACAGCAGACTCACTTAGGACAGCATACAGGAGCACATCAAGTTCACGGAGAAATTACCTAATAGCATTGGTATCACTGAAATGGTCACCAAAGACGCCACTCGGCAGGCCGATCTGCTCAGTAGCAAGGAGTGCACCATTCTGCGAAGATTGCTCTACAACATAAATAACGAGGCAAATCTCCCAAGCTGCATCCGCCCGTTCAAGCAAGCTATTAATCCGTTCGCAGAAGACTACAGCAAGTCAGAAATTATGCCTCTCATAGAAGAAATAGGCAAGCCAGTAGTTATCCAAATAAACCAAATTGCCACCTACATCAATCAACATAAAAAGGGCGAAGATACCTTCGCAAAGCACATCATCAAGCCCTGCTGTTTCCTTCTTAGCATTAACTACCCAGGCAGGCCTGCAGAGGGTCACCAAGCGATCTTTCAAGTCGACAGCGAGGTGGCAATAGCTGTTAGGGACATCATGCACGAAAATATATCACCAATTTCTGGGAACCTCCCAAATGCTATCCGGCAGTTGAAGCATTCAAGCAAATTCATAACAGTGTGGCGTTTTCTCATGTTTAGAGATAGGTTGATAGGCGAAAACTTTAACGAGACGCGTGAGAGCGTATAGGAGATAGCATTCAGAGAGCCATACAATTGCCTTCAATCAGTTGAATAGGGTTCGGAACCCCCAGAGAGTAACTCAGAGGAGTCGGGAAGTCATCGATAGGGAAATTGGAGTCCTAAACCAGTCAATTAGGCTGCTATTAGATATAATCGCTAGTGAGGTGGGATCTTAGTCATATCCGCTGTATAAAAATACAGAAACCAATGGAAATGCGTTCAGTCAAGGACAAGGACATAGCACACTACAGATTAAATCAAACTTACAAATATGTATCAACCTATAACTAGGCTTTCCCATGATGGATGTGAATGGGGGAATAGATAGGTGCTCCAAATGAAAAGACGGCTCGTATATCTGGAAATACTTTCGCAACTGGAAAGCTGGATGGCCTGAAATAAGGCCGAGAACGATTTAAATAAGTGATGAAACAAATATATTAGCGAAAAGTGGAAGGAAACCAATTATACCACAATAGCAAACTTAGCAAGTCTTTGCGAGAACAAAGGAAATCTTTATCTGAGGATGAAAGTAGTATCAGACAACTGCCTCTTTCTCCATCATCAAAGCAAGATGCGTGACAAGACAGGCGATACTTAGGCAGCACGCAAAGCTCATTTAGATAACCACAGCAACGGAAGGACGGTCCGTCTACCCCAGGAAACATTTAAGTTGTCATCAAACCTTCAACTGCAAGACAGCCACTCCTGTTTGACAGAGACACCCACAAATGCGGACGGATAACGGCAACGAACCGTCAGCTCAAGGCTGAGAGGTGCCGTCTGCGCACCGTGATTGGCCTGATCGGAAACGCCCCGCGGCATCTGATGTCGCGAAAACTCAAGTCTCAGCATGGACGTGCTCGAATCGGAACAAGCTTGAATTTTGACGCAAACCTGGATCATCTGTCACGTTCGTCTGAGCGTCGTGTCAATTCTGCCCGCCGGTACTTAAGAGCGTGTCCCCACAGATCTGGCCTTGACACATGCCGTCGATCATATTGATCTTAGTCTCTCGAGATCGTCCGAAGCCGAATACGAAATTCGACAAGCACGCTAGATGAGTTCTTGTTTCTGCCGGCCCAGAACGACGCAAGTGATTCATGCCTCGAACCGGTATCCAGAAGGTGAAAACGGGTTGCATAACATGCAAGTAAGTCGCCGTCGTACTCGGCACCGCATCCTAGGACAACGTCTAAACTCTATTTTATCAGAATACGGAGGATAAAATGCGACGAGAGCCGCCCTTTCTGTAACCGGTGCTTGACGACAGGCCGGAAATGTGATGGCTACACGTCGCCTCCCAAGGGGACGTACTCTTGGGATGAGCTCCTACAAGGGAACATCTCGGATGTTGCCTTGGGACAGTCGGCACTGACAAATGGTACAACGGCCGAGAAACGTGCCATATCGTTCTTTCAACGTGTAGCCGCACCGGCCCTTGGAGGATCACTGAATAAGCAATTCTGGATCACCATCGTTCCCCAGGTTGCGAACCAAGAACCCGTGGCGAAGCACGCCATGATGGCCGTTAGCTCATTATACGAGACTTTTACGAAGCGCTCTCGTCTCGACATTGCCTGTGGTGCAGATGATCAGAGTAGCGAATTCGCCGTGTGGCATTACAACGAGGCTATCAGACTGTTACGAACAACGACGGATAGGGCTTTGATACTGTTCGTCTGTGTCCTTTTCATCTGCGTCGAGCTGCTCCGAAAGAACTCCAAAGATGCGGTTGAACACTGCCGTCATGGGATAAATATCCTCAATGAAGTCCGCAGCGAATCGGATTTCATAAAGAACCACGTCCAGCCGGCAATACGGAATTTGAGCATTGTCCCCTATCTCTACGGTGCCGACCCTCATTCCTTCCCAACACTAGGCAAGCCCGCGCCGGCAACGAAATACAATTTTCGCAACATCTCAGAAGCACATCAATCACTGGTCTGTGTCCTGGTACGAGTCGTACGATTCGCGCGGTGTTTGACTGAACCACGTCTGGAGCCCGGGCTAAATGGACCCGATCCAGGATCAGAATGGACCCAGCAGGATATCGTCGAAGACATGGACGCTTGGTTGGAAGGATTACGTCACTTCACGGGATACATCTATGTCCCGGCAGGCCCTGAAGAGAGGGATATCTGCAGGTTATTGGAGATGCGTTGGACAGTTGGCAAGGTTATGTTGCTAACCTGTCGGTCGAATAACGAGCGCGCCTACGATGAACACATCGATAAATTCCGAACGATAGTCGAACTCGCAGTCCCCGCAGCGGCGGCAGCAACAGCCTCATCTGGAAAGCGAAAACCAGGCTACGGTACCGAGAGACATCCCCTTGAACTGGGGTTTACTTCCTTACTCGCCTTCGTGGTCATGAAGTGTCGCATTTTCGAGCTGAGGCTGGCGGCATGGAAGCTCATGAACAAACTGCATCGTCCCAATGACAACATATGGAGCGAGGATGTGACTATTGTGCTGGGGAGAAGAATCATGGAGTTGGAACACCACGTCAATTTGGATGATATGAAGCTCGATGACGACGATGATATAAGTGAAATGGGGGAGGGCGATCCCGCATTAGTTCAGAAAGAACGCATCGTGAACTTCAGCGCCAACTTTGCGAATACTGAGTTCCCTAAGCGGAACGTGCGATTCAACTTTCTTTTAAAAGAAGGCCAGAGCAAAGAGTATGTCGTGGAGGATGATTGGATTTCGGTCAAATCGCGACCGAAGACGCAACTGCTGGAGGAAGAGTCAGAGTGGACTTGGAAGGGACACTGTTGATGACTTTGGTACCCGGGCGTAAGATTAGCCAGTCGGCCTTATTGGCCCTTTTGTTCCTATCACTATCATTCTCGTTGTTGATACTAGTAGCATATCAGCTGCTTTAGTTGGGCTGAATACCCACTCACTCAGCTGTCAGCATCCGCCCAGAGGGCAGAACTTCTGTTGATGACCATACTCATGTCAGCCTGTCAAGACCTACTTCTCGCAGTGCTAGGTATTATGATACCTTCCAGAAGATGGAACGTTGAACGTAACGTGAAGGGAAGGCCTTGACTGAGAGATTCGGCGTGCCTCGTCTCAATCGCGGCGTCTCTAAGGCTCTACACACCGGCCGAACTTTTATTCCCGCTACAGAAAGGTGTACCGTCAAATTTTCTTAGGTTTATCCCTCCTTCCCTTCTTCCTTTCTTCCCCGTTTCCTCGAGTTCAATTCTCGACCCGACTTACCTTGTCCAAACATTCGACTGCGTTCAACATTAGCTGGAGACTTCGGCTGTAAGATCCATGTTATGTTCTGCATCATCGTGTGGAAAGTCGCCACCAAGCATCATGTTTTCGAACTGCTGGACTAAGCTCTGGCCTCGCGCAGCCTCGATGTCGGTCAAAGCTAGATCGAGATCAATAACCCAGGTCGCTTCAGCGTTTCCATTTAATCTTAACCGAGCTTCTTCATGTGCCATCTCCAGTCGTTTCAACTCGACCAATACCCGATTCGCCTCTGCTGCCTTCAAACCTCCGTTTTGAAGCGCCATACCCACCACTGCCCGGGATATTGCACCGGATGTAGAAAACGATACGCAAAGGTCGGTAAGCCCTGCGAGACATAGGTCTAAATAGAAGCGCCACTCTCTGCCAGGTCGCCCATGTTGGATGTTTGACTGGGCCGCCTCTTGCATCATGGCGTTTGCTACGTATATCACGGCAGTTTGCCATAAGCCGGAGAATCTGGCTTTCTTGTAGTGGAGTCGGAATAGTAGACAAAGTCGTTTGAGTTGATTTACTGAGGCGGCATACACCGCTCTGGGGGTAGCGTGCTGGCTAGAAAACAAGTTGAGTCGAGAATTGCAAATGGGCGGTGTCAAGAATGGCCGGAAAAGGTCCGTCACGATCGCGTGGAAGTAGATGCTAGGAAAGTTAGCAAGCGACTGACTGATGCTAAGGAGTAGACCTACTGCATCATCATAACATCGTGGGTGCTGTCCTCATTCCTCGCAAGATCGGGAGGCAAGTTGTTGGCCCATTGAAGAAGTCTGAGATAGATCCCTTCTGCAAAGTCCAGCCGGCCTTGTCCACGTGGTAGGCTTTTCTTCGTGCCATAATAAGCACTCAGCATATCTTGGCAGATGGTCCATAAAAGGCTGGAAGCGTCGGATACCAGTAGCGAATGAGCGGCGTTTCCGCAGAGGCCCTCGAGCGGTCCAGCCGCCAGCAGTTCTCGTGGCTTCGGAAGAAAGGGAGGCGTTCCAATTTCACATGTGTGATAATGTAAAGACAGTAGCCTATTGAGTTACATCATTGTCAGCACACGATTCATAATGACCAGAGTTGTCGGGGCTTACTGACGAGACCCAATTGAAAACCCCCCAAGCCGTGCATGATGCAGCCCGCGTCCAGACATCATAACCTCGCAGCCATTGCATGGCCGAATGCTTCTCTTCCTTGACGTCGAACAGTCCCATTGACCCCCCGAGTTCGACACTCTTTCGTGTGAATTGCAGACTCAGATCGTTCTTTCCGTAAGTGACGGCGCTAATACCGAGTAGCTGTAAACCAGCGACTGTTGTCAACGTGTTCTGCGATTGTTGGCTGGTGAAGTCTTTCTGGGCTTGTATGAAAAGTCTGAGAGACCACTTTGCAGGCTCGGGGCTGATGGGTGTGTAGGATTTCTATATGGTGTGAGCATTCAACCCCCATCTTCAACTGGGTACACAGGCTAGCTACTCACGCATGCCCAACACAGCAAGGAGTTGATGAGAAAAGAAGAGCAAAAGTGTTTCCTGTTTTTGACAAGATCATTCACGAACAAATCCTGGTCGAAAAGTGGAAAGACAGGATGATCAACTTCGAAATAATGTGACAACACGCAAACTGCGAGGTCGTTTGGTATTGAGACTGTGGTCCAGAGAGAAATATTCACCCTTCCAAGTCGGTCATCAAACAATGGCTCCGATAGATACTCGTCGCTAAACTCTGTAGGGGCTGAGGCCGGGGTAAACATCTCCTCTCCCGAGACGCTGCTTTCACTATCAGTGATCGGAGGATATTGCCTGGGCGGTGATCTACGATATTGTCAGTTCATCTATGCCAGCAAAGCTTTACAATCAAACTACGGGTGAAGGTGTGAGAATGAGAAGACGAAACTTCTGATTAGGCTCCATGGGTAAAATGACTGAGCTAGAAAACACTTACATCTCCTGCCTTTGAGGCTGATGCATAGCCAACGGTCTGAGCAAGTTTCCCAGCGCCGGAGTGAAAGAAATCGGGGGTAAAGCCGGGTATGCAACATGATGCCGCATGGACAACTCAGACTCAAGAATGTTTGGCGTCGGCGGAAGCATGCCTCTCAACAACTCCACCTCGGACGGAGGCACAGTCGGAGATGGCGTGTTTCCAGCCCCTTGTCGCAGCTTTCGCAGCCACTCCAATGCTTCATCATACGGCATTGTCTTCAATGATTCGAGCACATCATTGAGAGAACCATGCTCCGGGACCTCTTCACCTTCGGCCACAGTCACGGTGTGGCGGATGCTGTACGTGTATGTGCAGCTCTCGCGCCGCGTGACGCACATGAGGCATCTCGGAAGGGCACCATCGCACTGCCTGGGATGTCAGCAACCTACATCGCAGGGTCGATAAGATGAGAACACACCTTGATCTTACGCCTCCGACAGGGATCGCACGCGCTGGGGGTTTTGCGCGGGCGTGCCGAACGTCGGGCAACCCGACTCGCATTCAGGGGGCCGGCCGCGGCATCCTCGGGCGGCCTCGGGCGGGGACGTATCTCCCGGAGCGGCTTCATCATCACGGGAGGCGATGATGGATGTGGACTATCAATCGAATCATCCGGACTGCTGTGGTGTAGGAGAGGTTGACTCGGACTGCAGGAGGTGAAGTGGTTGGGTGGCAGATGCGGGTACTATGCCAATCGGGATTCACACCATTGCGGCGCGGCACCTTGCTGACATCACCGAAAGGGTGGACCTGCAGTTAGTTTCCGGGCGCCAGTTAGGGCTATCTCCGACGGACGAGGGCCAGTGATAGACACCACGGCAGCTAGCTTTATTAGATCTTCGCGTGATGCATGGCGTCGATATTGAGAAACAGTGGGGTAGGCCGCAAGGAGTTGTGTTCAACATTCCGACGGGTTCCGGATTCCTTGGCATGTACTTCGTGGCTCTTGGAAATGAGGCTGGTGAAGGGAAAAAGAAATATCCTGCGATCTGCTGGCGGCCGTGGCGCTCGCTAGAGCCGAAGACACATCAGCCTCGATCTTTCTCCTGTTTTGGGCTTGACAGTCGGGACACCAGGCAATGAGAATGTTCTCGGATTGTAAATAGTCCAAGCTTGATTATGTCTCTCGGTTGCGTGAAGTTTTCCATTCAAATTACCGTATAATGGTTCCGTTCCTCATGTCTTAACGATCGGCGATTCATCAAATACCAAGGCAATTTTTCCGAACGTGATATCACGCGAATGAACATTCCTTAGAGCTGGGAACAGTAGTAACTTGACAAACTCGAGTTGAAACCGTCTATTTAAACGAGTATTTGAGCGCATACCCCTGGCTAGCTGCGCATCACATTGACCACACTATTCCGTCAACTCTGTCGTACCTTACGTACGTAACTAGCACCGTCTCTGTTTGTCCCAAGAGCAAAACCAACCTGAAGGCCATGGCTCTCCAGATATGCGCGTCTCGTAGTCGATACTATAGAAGTATAATGTCTTTGACTCCGGAACAGTATCAATTGATGATTTTACAAATCTGAAATCGCTTTGCGCCAGTACGATTGTAACATCGAAGCCGACATACCTCATCTTTAAGCCTTTCTGACCTGGAAGGCCAGCGAAACTCGTCCTGTCTCAAACCCCATGGTATTGCGTCTCTTCAGATGATGGAACGCCGCCAGCTGCTGCCGCATCTCCTGCGTACCAATGTCTAACTGCTCAAGGATCTCGGTAACAACTGCGTACAGAATTTCTAAGCTACCGTCCTCGATCTTGACCGCAATGCCAACAGCTCCCTCAGCTCCAAGTCGTTTGGTGTACTCTGACTCCCGAATTCCAACACCATAGCAGCCATCTGCGCCAACCTTTCCAATGAGGGCTCCCTCAAAAGCTTCCATCAACAGCGTGCAGAAGCGTCCTTCACCGCCGACCATTTCGGGATGATTGGCCATTGCGTTGAAAATGCGAGCCATATGCCTTGTCCGCTCAGAAGGAGACGTTCCGTCGTTGCCCATTGCGTCAGCAGCTGCCGCGAACCTCGCAAACATGCGTCCCATGGAATTCAATGGCAATCCGGGGGCAGGGAGATTGCAACCGTCAATGCCCCATTTCACGTCTTGTTCAGAAAGGCCACTCAGATCCTTCACGACTTCCTTCACCTTGAGTTGAATTGGGTGTTGGGGAAGATGGTAATCGGCAAACCCGGCACCTAGAGCAAGACCACCGCCTAGCATGGCAGCATGCTTTCCGGAGCAGTTGTTATAAACCCCTGTCGGCTCAAAGTCGGCCTTGATCCAATTTCGGTTGATGTTTGGGCAGATTGAAGGGTGACCACCGCAACGGAGGTCGGACTCGGATGCCCTGACTTTCTCTAGCATGGATCTGGCTCTGTCAATGTGCCTGTCCTCACTGTTGTGAGAGGCGCACATCAAGGCAATATCGGCCTCGTCGAACCCGAATTTTGAGAAACCGGGCGTTTCTAGAACGGCAAGTGCTTGAGCTGGCTTTGCTGCGGATCGAGCCAGAGTCAACCGAGATGGGTTGCCAACAGCGTAGATGAGCTTGCCATTGGCGTCGACCACTGCGGCATGGACACCATGTCGGTTCTCGACGATACCGCCTCGATCAGTGACAACAAAGTCTTCGAGCTGCGTAGTTCGTGTCATTTTGAGAAGCTTGATTGGTATTCGAGACGGAGCAGATGCTGTGGTGCGCGAGATGGGAGTATCCTTGACGATTCAGAAAGAAGATCAATTGGCTTGTGACAGGAAGGATACATGAGTCGTCGAACCAGAGGCGCTTTCCCGAGAAAACGTGATGTGAAACAAAGGTCAAGTGTCCGAGGCCCAGATGCCGCCCCGGCCGGTGGTTTTTAAGATTCCGGTCCTAGCCTGGACTCTTCGCGGTCCGGAGTTGCTGATGCGCAGGTGGTAGATAGAGTCCACTCTACGGGGCTCTTCCGATGAAAGGGCGCGGTCTGACATAAAGCTCTTCGCTGCGGAGCAAGGTTCATGGTAGCTTGCATAAGCCTACGCCTCTCTTCCATAGGGCTTACGCTAATGCTACGGGCAGCAACGTCAAGAGTCAGCGAATGAGTCTTCCCCGAAAGCAACCTGCGGTGATCCTGAAAAAAAAGGGTGCAGCCAATCAATAATCATCAAATGCATATCCTGACGTCAATGAATCAAGAGCCACCGAGGCGCTTCTAAGTTGGCAAATAGCACTGGACGCATTTGCGTCCTATCTGCATCCATTCCTCTTGAGGCGCAATTGTCAACGAGTCTAATCTCGTATTGCTGGTTCGGTTTAGACTAAAAATGGCAACCTGTGCATTTCGTTTGAATATTCATCTGTGTTAACCAAACAGTTAACATTGACGAATATCAGACCGTGGAGGAGCCCGTCTCTCTTCATGCAACTTCAGTCGCTGTTCCAAAGAAGCTATCGGACCAATTCGCACTCGGGCGATCGGATCGCCATTGAAGAAAGTGATCAAGCTCTGTCGAAAACATTCCTAAGGATGAAGTTCTTCCAACGTCCATGGCGGCAAAAAGTCTCCACGCGGGAAACCCCCGCCGCAGTTTAGTATTTACATCACGCCATCTTAATGCAATTGCGATAGACGAAGAAGTTGAAGAGAACAACACGGTGTATTCCACGTAGCACCCACAGTGGCTGAATGCGGAACTGTTTGAGACTAAGGTAGGGGCAGAGACTCTTCTTCAGGCCAGAGACTTGGACTTCTAAGAGGAACGTCTCACCGAAATTCTGTTTTAGACGCTCAATTACCTTCCCTTCTCAGGGCTCACATCTACCATGCGATCCCGGATGCAGTCCCGACAAGGGCTTCCCACGTGCAAAAATTGCGAAAACCTCGGATCCCATCCCGTGTGTGTCACGATGTTTTTATGTGGTAAGTAGGTCTAATACTTATTAGACCTCGTAACTCCCAGCGCCCAGTTCCACTGGAACGACCTGCAGATAAGCCGCTAAGATAGGTATGGTGCGGTGTGTTTTGCGCGCCCTTGGGGTCTTGGATCCAACCGGTCTAACGTCAGAACCCCGCAAGCGGGGCCGACGTCGGATTGGGGGGCACACTGTTGCTTTAGTCATGGAAAACTCAAAACTCCTTTTAATGAGCTGGAAACATCATGAAGTCGGTGTAGTTTTCTCCTTGTTTCGTAGATCTTGTTCTATGAAGTTGAGGCATCTGTTCAGTGCAAGAAGGATGTCTGTCGAGTTGCAACCTACGCCTGACGCGCGCTCCATGCGCTCCGCGCCGCCTACCGATGATGAAGAGGGCAACAACTTGATCCAGACTCTCCCGCCGAGTGACAAGGGCGCAGAGGCATGGAAATTCCTCTTTGCGAGTTTCATTGTCGAGGCAGTTCTCTGGGGTACTGTCACTGAAGCCTACATATCAGCCGGCCATTGACTAACATTGACAGGTTTCCCCTTGACGTTTGGAGTCTTTCAGGACTACTATTATTCCCACCCCAAGTTCGAAGGCAACCCAAACATCGCTGTCATCGGCACGGTGTCGACAAGTATCTACTTCCTTGGAGCACCTATTGCTGTGCCTTTGGTTGGCCGCTTCCACGCCTGGCAAAGACACATGGTTGTTGTCGGCTGGGCTATCTGCGTTGCATCCCTTGTTGGGGCGTCCTTCTGCGACTCGGTCGTCGGTCTCATCGCCACGCAGGGTGTCATGTACGGTGTCGGCTTTCTGCTGCTGTACTTCCCCGTTCTGCGCATGCTCAATGAGTGGTTCGTGGCCCGCCGTGGTTTTGCCTATGGCGTCCTCTTTGCCGGCGCCGGATGCAGTGGTGTCGGTCTGCCGTTCTTGCTTGAGGTGCTCTTGTCCAAGTACGGCTTCCGCACCACGTTGAGATCGGTCGCCGTTGCGGTGTTTATTTTGGTGCTCCCGGTTCTGCCAATGATCAAGGGACGCCTTCCGCCCTCGCACCACGGTGCCCTGCGCATGTTCGACGTGAGCTCCTTTAAGCAGCCTCTTTTCTACTGCTTTGCTCTCTCGAACTTGTTCCAGGGGTTTGCGTACTACATCCCCTCGCTGTATCTCCCCTCATACGCTTCTGCTATCGGGTTGTCCGGAACGATGGGCGCTTTGCTTCTGGCTGTTTACAACCTGGCAACCGTGTTCGGGCAAGTCGGGTTCGGCTGGCTGTCGGACAGAACGCCTAACATCCTCATTCTCATCTTCATCTCTTCGTTCGTATCGTCGGTTTCAGCGTTCACCATTTGGGGATTTGCTCACTCTTTGGAGCTTCTCGTGGTGTTCGCGCTCGTCTTCGGCATGTTCGCCGGCGGTTTCCCCGTCTTCTGGGCCAAGTTTGGCGCCATTCTTTCCGACGATCCAGCACCTGTGTTCAGCATGATGGCGTTCACAAAGGGCATCGGCAACCTGGCTACTGGTCCCATCACTGCTGGGCTCTTGACCAAGCCGGTCAGCTCGGGTTATGGAATGGGGCGATACGAATCGTTGGTTCTCTTCGTTGGCTCCTTCATGCTGTGCTCGTCTATGGGCATTCTCGGCTGGCCACTGAAGAAGGTCACTGTCCGTTCCTGAGACCGGAAAGTCAATGATGTAATTGGGTTTAGGAACACATAAAAGTCACTCGTTCATGATGAAACTCGCGCGCTCGGGTTGTAAACTTATAGCCAATTACAAGAATAAGATGAGTGCAACCCGTTGTAGCCAGCCTCGGCGAAAGCCATATTTGATATGTGCTTTTCTAAGTCTGGACTTATACCCTTTTCCGCAAAATACGAGTTGACATTAGAACCTTCCTGCATTGTCTTGGCCGCGGCTGGGTAGAAAGGTAGTTATATTGCCAAACTGAAAACCTGACTCGGTCTCGAGTGTTTGACAAGGGACGTCTGAGCATATTCTCTACTTCAACCCAATCAGATCCCTTTACATCATCGGACTCGCCCCATCTAAGAATGTAGAGCAACCAGATAATATCTTTAAGGTGTGCGCCCTAGATAGGCCCAAGACCTCAAGACCTTGGCGATCCTCGAACCCGCAACTAGCCTAAGGCCCCGACGAGCAAACGTCGCGTGTTTATTGTAGTGATCGGCAAACACCTAAATGAACCGCCTGAGAATAGCTTTGATTACGTCTATGCCAATCTTCGATTTCAACTCTATCTACCTACGTTTATCAGGATATAAAAGAACCTGTCCACCTTCGTTCCCAGAGTGCCCCGTAAACACCGCGATAATTCTCAATTGCCTCATCCTAGTATTATCAATATCGACATAGTTTCTGCCAAAATGAAGTTTGATCAAGCCATTGCCGCTCTTGTCTCTCTGCTTGCAGTTCCGACATTTGCCCAAATCACGCCAGTAACCTGTCAGCAGGAGACTGTGAGCTGTGTAAGTAGCCCAGTGTACATTACCCCGGGCATGCCAACTGATCACCCAACAGGCTGGCAACGAAGACTGTAACGCCAAAGGTTCGCCCGGTGGCTTCCCTTGTCCAGCAGGCTCTGGTCAGAATGATGCGGACTGCTGGATTGCTACAAGTGCAGGCGGCGTCGCGTCAAGCGTGAGCGTAAGTCACAGCCCTCTGCGGACAGAATTGCGTGTGCCCTAGCTAATAGTTGAACTAGTGCTGGTGCTGCAGACCTCAGTCTTGAAACATACTCAACTGCGGGTTAATATGTTATGACTGGTTTGTTCATGGATTGAGAAACGCATAGTAGCACGTTAAGCAGAGGTAAATACAATTTTGAACATTAAGAATTCTTCTATCTTGCTTCTAGGGTATATTGAAGGATGCGATTAAAGGATTACGTGAACAGACTCGAGTACCTCGTCTGACTTCATTATAACTGAGATTGGCAACCTAGCATAACTTTGAAGTTGCGGCTACTTGGCCACCTCAGGCTCGGGGGTCGACCTGTTCGCAGAAGTAATGGTTTCTCCCAAAGGTCTCTTGAAGAAAACGTTTCTTTCCCAGCCATCGATCTCATCGACGACAGTCTCACGCACCAGCTCGTACTTGCCGATCTTCGGCAGGATCTTGGCCCATACAACCCAGTAAAGACCACCGGCAACGATGATGGCGATTCCGACGACGCAGTGAAGGTAGTAGGGAAGGCTCTCGTAGACGTTCTGGCCCTCCTCGGGAGGAACGAAGGGAGCGATGACGAGGTAGACGTTGCTGAGCATGAAGAAGATGACGACAGGGAGACTGGCGCTGATGGGAGGGTTCCAGTTCCACTCCTTGCGGTTGAGGTAAAGGTAGGCCAGGCCTCCAGCGACAAAGACGTTGATGACAGCAAGAGGGTCTGTTGGTGTATTAGCGTAAGCTCTTGATAGAATACTGAATTGACCAAGGGAAGAAACTTACAGCTGATGAGGTTAAGAATGAAGTTGTAAGCATCTCCAGGAGGAGGAGCGAGCATCGTGATAACGCAGATAAGCCAGTGCTCAAACAGACCAGCCAACGGAGCGTTCAGGGGCTTGTTGCTGGCAAAGAATCGAGAGAATGGCAGGATACCCTCGCGACCGAGCTCTTGGACGAGACGACCCTGAGAGAAGATGACGCTGAGAACGTTGCCGTAGGCAGACAGTGCGACGAACACCGAGAGAGCACGCTCTGCGGTACCACCCATGACGTTGCGGAAGAGAGAGGCGGCGACGAGACGGCCACCCTCGAGAATCTCCTGCTTGGGAACAGCGGCGAAGTAGGCAATGTTGACGAGCATGTAAAGGATCGAGATGGTGATGATACCGGCAGGCGCGGCGATCTTGAGGGTGCGAACGGGGTTCTTGGTCTCGCTGAGGGCATAGTTGGCGTTGCTGTATCCAATGTAACTCCAGATGACGTTGTACAAAGCTGTGACAACTCCATAAGCGCTACCAGTGGTGCCCTCGAAGGCATTGCGGAAGTTGTGAGGCTTCTGGTCCTCGGGGGGCTTGACGTGGCCGCCCAGAGCAATGAAACCACACAGAATGATGATCAGGATGATGATCAGCTTGATCGAGCCAAGGAGGTTCTGCAAGCGCAGACCCCACTTGAGCGCAAGACCGTGGATCAAGAAGGCGGAGGTGATGCATGCCAGACCAATGCCGCGCTGGTTCCACCTGTCAACCTCAACGTTGGCCGCGTGGAGGATGTACTCGCCAAAGACGACAGAGTTACCACTGGCCCAACCGAGGAGGATGACATATCCAGTGTACAGACCAGTGGTCAGGAACTTGGGACGGCGGTAGACGTATTCGAGGTAGTTCTTCTCTCCGCCGTTTTTGGGGATAGCAGTTCCCCATTCGAGATAGACGGCAGTTCCGGCGAGAGCGATAATCATACCAGCGACCCAGATGAAGAGCGACAAGCCGACACTGCCAGACAGGCTGAGGATGGAACCGGGGGTAGCGAAGATACCAGTACCGACGACACGGTTGACGATCAGGAAGATGGCGGTGGTGACACCAATTTGGCGCTTGGCTTCGCGCGCATGCTCGATTCGGCCTGCAGTTCAAGAGTCAGCAACGTTTCAACGCGCCAGCAGCACCAAAGGCGGACGGCGACATACCAACTTCGCTGTCATAGGTGGGCGCGGCGGGGAGATCGCCATCTTTGTTGCCGCCCTCGGCGGAAGACGAGCCACCGCCATTGAACCTGTTCAAGAGCTTGGACATATTGGCGATTCTGATCTTGGCCGTCCTTGAGTACGCGAAAGACCAGAGACCCGAGGGTTGTTGATGCACTGGAGACAGAAGACGCAAGAGGATCCGAGCATCAGGGTCAGACTAGAAGGCTGCCAGAAGGTTTTATGTCTGGAAGTGACACCCGTGGGAGGGCCCCGCCAAGCGGATCACGTCTTAGAGACACCGAATTGGCGCCATGTGGCGAGAGGATATGTATGGCCGTCTGCAGTTCTTGGAGGGTGCATTGCAAGTTCGAGCCAAAATCTTCGAGGGTCCCAAGGATCTTTGCAGGGATCAAGGGGTGAGAGAAAGCATTGCAGGCTCTCAAAAAGATCCGCAAAAGAGAGGCTGCCCGCGTTGTTCCGAAAGTATGCGCGATTCTTTAGAGCCGCCTAGACCCAGAAATTGCAGCAACTGTCAGGACCCCCAAAGCACCCCAGGCAAAGTCGAGCGCAGTCAGGGGAGTGACACCAGGGTGTCTTGTCCCAGTGGTCTGGTGCGAGAAGTTCTGTGTCATAGTTTCTGTTTGTGGTCCACAGCACCGATGACGCGATCAGAGGTGAAGATGTCGAAGTGGGAAAATTTTAGCTGGGACCCAATTAAATCCGGGGGGCGTTGGGGACAACCTGTGTGACTCTGGCGGGACACATCAACGACATTCCTCTTGCTGGTAAGATGTTTTTGCCAAGAGTCACGCATAAGCAGTAGGAACTTCCTATTTTTCGTGTTCTCGGTACGAAAGAAGCGTGGTGAGACTTACCTCGCTTCTCGGGAATCACGTTCTTCTTGGCCTACAGTTCATGTCGACCCCCAAGCTATCTTCACATGCCTTGCTCTCGGCTGCAATGTGACTTGTCTCGATTGGCCGAGCGCAAGCTGCCAAGGCCATCAAAAGTTCGTTCACTCAGCCATCAATAGCTTCTCTTGGCCTCAAGAATGCCTAGCTGGCTTGGAGAAAACCTGGTGTGCACGGTGAACGCACTCTTTCTGGTCTTTTACACCCACGATCGCTCGATCTGAAGCGTTTGCAGCTCAGCCTACGAGTCGTTTTTCCATATCATGGCATAAACATCAAACATTGATATCTCATGAGAATTCCGAGTTTCCCAATGTCTTGAGCATAGCTTTAGAATTGAGTGACAGGAAGTAATGGCTATTTCACCGCACCCTTATGGAGTTTACCTTGACAGCTACGGCAGTACAACGATAAATACAGATTTCACTCTAGGATATTGATCAAGCCACCTCAACCTGACGTGACAAATATCAACCAGTGCGCAGGCATCGGTCAGATGCCTCAAGGTCAATTGCATGGCCCACGGAGTGTCACTGAGAACTTTGGCACACCACCATCGGCTGCAACCGAGTTCTGGGCTGCATCTTTCACCAGGAAGCCAATCCTCACTCCACGCCGACTTCAGGGGTAAAGGCTCTAAAGTCAGAATTTGCGGACTCATGGTTGATGATTCGATCCATCAGCATCCTACTGGGCACCAGCTGAAAAGTCTTGCCTGACATCGCCTCGAAGCTGTGTTGCGCGATTGACGGACGAATGGACGAGATGGGAAAGGCGATTACTCCCATTTCTTGGGTCCTTCCCGATGTGATGTCTCGGCTTCATGAAGTCATAATAGGCAACATCGCGTGATAGCGCCAGTGAGCCGTCGACAAGCGCCCTCTCAGGCAGGCGTCAGGCGCTTTTAACCGAGACAGACAGTCTCGCCCGCCAACTTAAATAAAGTCAGTAGGGGTTCGGAAACTCGTGGCATGGATGACAAAGCTGCGCTGCGTACCGCCTGCGATGACAGCTGTGGTCATTTGGACACCATGCCATTGAAGTGTCCCAATAAGTTTAGTGAGAATCACGCTTGAAACTGGTAAAAGCGATACTACAGCAGTTATAAGAAGATGTTTCAACACCTATGGCCAACGCTGGTTGCTGAATCTCATGGATCAGTCTGAGAACCGGCTGCGTTCGAGGATGAAGGGAACCCGATGCTGTTTGATTCGTGCGGATCAAGTCGCGCTTTCCCATTAAGGAGTCAAGGTTCTCCCCTCAACAACATGCAGATTTATGTAAAGGCACTTCATAATGCGATGACGTCTAGGGCCCGCAAAATTGTGACTCTGGGGTTGACTTTCAGATAAGGGAGACTCGCATCTGTCGACCTCCTGTGTCAAGAATGCTGCTACCCAATGCCCCGGTTTCTCCCCAACCCTCCCACCAATCTGAACCACATCATCCGGTCAACTGGATAAAGTGCTGCATCGTTCCCTGTCTAGCGGCAGCGGGTCAAGGGTGCTGCAGCTTTATCGAAGTGAACCGTTACCGCGGACCGTGCCGCCACGAGGCGCTCCGATCTTTCGGAGGTCTCAACCGAAATAGATTGCCACGCGCGCCCTAAGGCGATCTCGCCCACCTGTGGAACGTTGCAGATCGTTTGGAGAACTTCTTAACTACAATTGGTACTCTTTCGCGAATTGTAGTTCGCCCATCAGGTAGGAGGCAACAGAAGGCCGCTTTGTGACTGCAGATGCGGTCGTAGACGTCTCTCTTCGTATCTGTAGAGAGGACAGAGACAGCATCGCATACATCGACCCTTCGGTCGCACAGCGATACAAGAATCAACGACTACGGCATGAAATCACAGCCAGATTCTCGATTTCTGAGAAACGACGTTTCGCAGCGCCATGCCAACATGGGAAGATGCATATTCTCGTCCAGATGCAGAAGAGCATGCAAGGAAGAGTGGGTAATTGCGCTCCGATTTTCGGAGATAGTCCGTTACCCCGGACTTCATTTCTTCCTAGCTGCGGAGAAGTTTCCGCCATCGCTCGCGGGATTCGAGTCACTAGACCGGGGTGAAACCTGCAAAGAAAAACTTCCGAGGAGCACCGATGAGTTGGGGTCGAAGGCGCCATTCTGATTCAGCTGCGATATCACCCACCCGCCAATCTCATGGCCCAAAATGCGACATCACCCCAATCATGGTGACTCCGTGACACCACTGGAGGGCATTTCTGCCAACGACTCCGACGTAGAGCGGGCGCAGATAGCCGAGGTCAACAAAATCAACGATGACACCAAAGACATGTTGCCGCCACCGGTCGCAAGCGATGAAAAAGGAGTTCTCAACACCGTCGAACTACCCCTGAATGTCGATGCACTTGAGTCGACTTTCCGAATCTCAGAATACCTGCAGAATAATGGCATTGAAGGATTGCCTGCAGGGTCATACCCAACGGCGATAGACGCCAAATATCAGTCGCCATTCGCATGGGCCCTTAAGAAGAAAACCACGGTACTGCTCGGAACATTCATTGCTTCTACGCTAGCAGCATACTCTGCGGGCGGATACGCCATGGCTTCAGAACCCTTGACCCAGAAATGGGACATCTCAAACACAGAGTTCAACGTGGGTATCACGCTTTTCGTCCTCGGGTTCGGCTTCGCACCAATGATCCTTGCCCTGATCAGCGAGATCTACGGCCGATACTGGGTTTTCGTTGGCTCAGGCGCGGTCTTCTTCTGCGGCACTCTGGGTTGTGCGATCACCGCATCTTTTCCAGGGATGCTTGTGTCGCGGTTGATTGTTGGCAACGGCGCATCAGTCTTTGCTACCCTGACCGGAGGGGTTGTAGGCGATGTCTTCCACAAGGAAAATCGCAACACGCCGATGGCTCTGTACTCTCTGTCCATCATGATTGGGACTGGCCTCGGACCCATGATGAGTGGAATCATCGTCGACCATCTTCACTGGAGATGGATCTTCTACGTGCAGATGATCACGGTCGGGACCACAACGTTGGCTCTGTTCTTCTTCTTTGATGAGACAAGAAGCAACGTGGTGTTGAGGAAGAAGTGCATTGCCTTGAACAAGCACTTCGAGGATATCATTCTGCATCGCACAGCCTCATCGACCACTGCAGATCAACCTCTGCTCCAGTCAGAACTCCAGCCAAGCATGAATACTCCCGTTCGGGTTCAATTTCAGGAACATTTTGAGGGCCCAGAACTCGATTTAAGCATCATATGGCGGAGCTTCTCGTTTCCCCTCAAGCTGCTCTTTACGGAATCGGTTGTCTTCTGGTTCTCGGCCTGGGTCTCCTTCGCATGGGCAATTCTCTTCATGCAATTCAACAGCATCGGCCTCGCATTTCGGTCCACATATGACTTTAACAGCAGTCAGGTTGGTGGTGTTTACACCGCTGTCATCGTCGGGTCAATCTTAGGCGCCGTCATCACCATCTTCCAGGACCCAGTCTTCAGGAAGCTCATGCCTCGCCAGATGGCCAGTCCTGAAGGCCGGTTGTATTCCGCCTGCATTGAATCTTTATTCCTTCCCATCGGACTGTTCTGGTTTGGCTGGAGCACTTCAAAAGACGTTCACTGGATCGTCCCAGCCCTTGCAGTTGCGTCGGTGACGATTGGTATCTTCACGATCTACCTAGCGGTATTCAACTATCTTGCCGACATCTATCATCGTTACGCGTCATCGGCTCTTGCAGCCCAGTCGATGTGTCGGAACCTCTTGGCTGGTGTGTTCCCCCTATTCACGAACACCATGTTTCAGAAACTGGGCTTTGGTCCAGCTGGTAGCTTGCTGGGTGGGATTGGCCTGCTGTTGTCCCTCGTTCCGTGGCTGCTGTGCATCTATGGGGAAAAGATCAGAGGTCGGAGTCCATTCGCTGGTCAACTCAAGGCTGCTTAAATACAGGACCCTTTCGTTCACGAAATTCACGAAACGAGTGCAAAGTCTAGATCAAAGTAATGGTAACATAATGGATATGACTTTTGTTATTCAGGCGAATGTGTAGCTGTCCCTGGTTTTTCTCCCACTTTGGATGTTTCCGCCGCCCCCGAAGCTTCTTTCTCAAGGCCTTACTTAGGACAGTTTGCAACATTCGAAGATCCGGGTCCATTCCTTGTGCAAGCTTGTCCTGCCTTGTTGGCGCAGCTGCCAGAGGTGCAGAGCAACTTGACACCGCTTGTGTTCTCCTGGCACTCTCCCTTGGCGGTGCACTTGCCCTCTTGAGCCTATGGAGAAATCGCAAATTAGATTCTGTTTTGGCCTGAGCCACATCAATGGTGTAGTTAACTTACCATGACCGTGGTCGCAAGACCAAAGATGGCGGCAACGAAAAGCTTGTTGATCTGCATTGTGGTGCGTTCTTGTGTATTTGTAGAGAAGAGTTGAAAAGTGGAACTGGTGTGATTGTTGTCGACCAAAGACTGCGTAGACGGTAGGCAAGATGCGACTATTTGTAGCATTTCCTTGGGCATAAAGTTGTACCTATTTTTACCCATAATATAGCTGTGACGAAACCTCCCGGTTAAGGTTCGAAGATCGACAACACTCTTCATTCGCGTGTGGGCTGTTCATGGTCCCAGCTTGTCGGCGGCCCCGAGACACCCGGCGAAGAATCCCTATAGGGCTTAATTCATAAAGAAGCTTGCCCATCACAAGACATCATTTGCGATACTGCTTGAGTTCGACAATTGTTCTCATGTGTCGGTTACAGCTGCAACGTTTCTACTCGGCCCGGTAAAAGTTTCCGAGTGAAGCAAACTGAAACCGGTCATGGCCGATCAGGCCAACCATGAACGCTCAAGAACAGCTGCTGGGGCCCCAGTAGTAGATCAGTCCAGAACCTTATTCAGTTGAGATGAAGGACATGCGTGTGAAGTCCGGAATTGAAACCGAGTGTGCACACGATGTGCATCGAAATACTTCACCTGGACACATGCGATGCTATTGCATCTTTTGTTTGGAGTACCTTCATCGGAGACGGATGTTTCATGGCATGCTCACTCTTGAATGAGCATCATTGGAGGTAGAAACGAAACGAACTTGCACCGTCGAGCCGGCGATGGCACATGATAGCGGCATCTCGGACGGCTGTTAGTCACGAGATGAGACTTTCTTCGGCATTTGTGAATTCAGAGGCCGCCAAGCCACATGATAGCAAGACTCCTCCAAGTTCAGAGGCCGCAGACTTCTGACGTATCATTACGCCCGTCTTCAGAAGCTGATTACTCATAACACAGTCCCTTACGTCGGCATGAGCAGCTTTTCTGACGGAAGGGCTGATTTATTTGTTCTGATGGCAGACATGCGCTGCGTGTTTGCCTTTTTCTCGGCTTGGTAGCGTGGGATACAAAGAAACTTTCACCCATCTTTCTTGTTTGGACAATACCATGCCTGTAAGCTGGAAATTTCAACGTGTAAAAGAGGCGGTATGATTATAAAGCATGAGAATGAGGAAAATATGAAAGTTGATTTGTATGACGTACAGCTGCCCCGACACCTGAAAACAATGCCATTAATCACAATCAATTCATGTGACATGGCCCGGACTGATTCAGGTCGAAGCCCGGCCGATTAGATTTTCGACTTTTGGGAGTTTCCCCCATTCTCTGCGATGGAACTGTCAACTATTATGTAGAGCCTAACCGCAACATAAGTGACAACTCAGGTGGTCAATCCACTGATTGTCACCTTCGTAATGAAACGTGTCCAGAGTCCCAGACCACCGAATACCTCAAGGTTGGGTGCCATGTAGACAACTTTTGCAAATCTACTTTTCAAAACTTTCTTCCCTGCAACTACACGAAGTCTGGACGGATTCTCCTCATGTCGGATTCATGACACTCTTTCTACCCCCATATGATCCCTTGAAATCATAGATAACTAATTTCGAAATTTTCCTCTCTAGACGGCTTGACAACGGGTCAATGTTGCCAAAGAATGAATCAACTACCGGTAGAACTCATGGTCAAAATCGTCGATCTTCTGGGCGTGCGCGGCATGCTTGCGATTAAAAGAACATGCCGTGGTTTGTCTCAAATCCCAATGGACGACATTTACAGACGAGCCGTTGAGGAGGATCTCCCCCATTTTCTTCCAGGACCTTGGGAATACGTATTTCGGTCACGCCACACATACTTCGGGCAGCTGCTGTCGGCAATCTTCCAATTTTGCGCGAGCTCGTCAACCACGGCGCTGACCTTGGGATGTATCTCACCCCGGGATGTCAGCACAATCCTCGACTAAACGTTCTATCAGGTGCAACCCCACTGCATATTGCTGCGCAGAACGGGCAAAATGAGTGCGTGGAATATTTGTTATCTTTCAGAAGGGTTCCTGACGACATCGATCGCGGCGGCTTCTATTGCTGCATGTGCCCATTGAAAAGACACGTGGTATCTGAGTACTTGATTACAAGTAACTTGTCGTCGAGTTTGAGTCTAGCAATTGCCCATCTGCACACCGAGACAGCCCAGACGTTGATCAAGAGCGGTGCAAACTGGAATGCAAATGTCGTCCGCAAGCTGCCTCCCCTTTATCACATGGTAACGAGCGGAGCTACTGCGCTGATACGGTACACTTCTAAGTTGAGACGTGAGAAGCAGCAATACTGGTCTTTGTCTTGCTGTCAGCGATGGACTCTCCTACAGTGGGCTTCATACTTCAAGGGAGAAAGGGAAGAAATCAAGCAGCTCGTAAGCGCATTGATCAACGCCGGAGAAAAGTTGGATACACCCAATAAAGACAGGCGGAACTCGGAAGCCGCGCGCAGTTCCTTGCATTTCGCAATTAGGACGGGGAATATTCGTCTTGCAACAGCTTTGCTAGAAGCTGGATCGTACGCGGGGATAGACTGCGACAGAGAGGCGGTATACGAGCATTGGCAACATGATGGTACACGTTCAATACCGGTGCATGTTATGGCTCCCATGCCACCACCGGGGTGTGAGATGTGGCCTCTGGCACTTTTCAACTTCATGTGCGACACGAAGGCTGAGAGGGGTCGAAGGCGGCCGGTTGGTGTAAGCGTAGAAGATTATTCTCGCTGGAGGAGAGGGTATCGAGACACGAACGAGTACCGTCTTAAAATGGAGGAATTTTGGGGCATACCTATGGAAGAATTGGACTACTTTCGAGCCTTAATCGAAGCACGTGTAAGACCTTAGTTGGCACTCGATGTATGCGAAGTCGCTCCAAACTCCAAACTGGTATCATGAATTGGATACAATACATCTAGCTTTGGATGCCACATCACTTTAAACGTTTCATCCAAACGCCCTAGCAGTGTGATGACACCATGTCGCTTAGCGGGACGTATTGATCGAATTGAGAAATTGGATTTAGGAGACAAAATGATCATATCTTAAGCCGAGGGGCATGAAATGACTTTCGTAGGTGATTCGGGACAGTATCCTGCCCAATACGAACGTGTTGCCTTCTCGCAGTTATTCGGGTCGCTTGCGTCGCTGCTTGGAGTCAATACGTGTGAAGGAACACGGCGACTATTCAGGCTTTGCACTTACCGGTCGACCTGCAGCATGCACCATGATAGAGTGTCCAAGAATTGACCTGACGTGCCGTTGGTTCTAAAAACCAGCTTATTGATGTCCTGGGAAAAGTCAGTCTTGTGATCACGGCTCGACGCTTGTTCTTCAACTTTTCTCACCTCGGTTTCGTAGCAGCATTCATTATTTTGTCTTGTTTGGATGTCGACGGGACTAGCAAGTGCCAGTAAGGGTGCCAGGAATAGGGCGAATTTGATAGAGAGCATTTTGGCGACTGAAAGCAACTTCAACGAATTGGAGAATCGCTGTCAAATGGTGCAATGATGGGTTTAAGAGGATGATGGAGCAGTGACACTGAGCCGCTGGTGGGACGATCTCGAGGCCCTAAATATATGAATATGATGTTCACTGCTCAACGTGTAGGATTATTTCTCTCAAAGGGTCATCAGGGGCACGAAGTGTCAACTCTATTTTGAACCTGCCAAGTCAATCTAAAATGGGTGAAGCAGGGTAATTCAGCCCTGAGCTACATGCTTGGCTATGCTAATCACGGTCGATCGCAACCCTGTATTTATAAGCCTCCATGGTAAGCTCTAAAGCGTTAACTGAACTTCCTGCGGATTGACTGGGGAGGCCTGCTGTGCCTCAGGAGCTTTGAGTTTTGGCATCCATAGGTAGTCATGTACGTGGAGCCTGCGCATGCTTGGAATTAATTGCGGGCGATCAGGCGACCTTCCAAGCCGTCCTATTTTGGAATTTGGGACGAACTCCTCCGCCCCTACTTCAGATGACAGCCAGCTTATCCGCTGATTACGCCGATGTTTTCTGTTCTCTTCGTTCGTGAATAATACAGCGCGTCTCAATTGACCTTCAGTGCGTGGTGGCGGTAGACTGCCACGGTTACCCCGCATCATGCACTAAAGCGTCCATCGCAGTCGTCAAGTCGATATTAACGCTGGTAAGTACATGTCCAAAATGCAGATACTTGTCAACATGCACATACTACTCATTAGTACGGAGCACATATGGTAATAGGATACGAAGTTATTGTATGATGATTGGAATGGCCCTCAAAAATGACTTGCTTACTCTTCCAAGCGTAGCTTAGAAGCCCCAGTAACCCTTGACCAAGAAGGCTCCATATCCAGCAATGGCACTCAGAAGCCCAACACTGCCAAAATAGCCAATGGGCCTGCCGCTGCCGAGTCCCTGCTGCAGGATACCGAAATCGGCATGCAGCACGCGCATCGCCAGGAAGCTGCCGAGGAACCAACTCAGCACCTTGCGGTTTCCGCCATTGACCTCCACCAATGTAGCAAGTATGAACGCCAACGGAACGTTTTCGGTGAAATTGGCATGCGCACGAGTGAGGAGGTACAGTTTATCGTTCTGGTAGGCGCGCCAGTCGGCGCTGCCAGTCGATGAGTTGTCCCCGAGGTAGTGCTCCTTTTGTAGACGTTCGCGAACCGTTCGTAAGCTGAGCAACGCGTAGTACGCAGTGAAAGGGAGTGCGAAGGTTCCCGTCACAGCTGTTCGTCGAGGGGTCAGGTCAGTGACTGGTCTCGGAGTTAAACTTGCATGTCTTGATGTGTCACTCACGGAGCAGCTTCGGGATCGTGGTCAGGCCAATTGGTTGAGAGCTCATGATTGCGGTAGAAATGCGACGGAATTAAGTGATTGTTCGCGCATTTCGTGCGTGTTCAATGGTTGCTTAAATGGCAGCCAGACATCCGGCAAATAATCTAGAGACCGAGGTGATTTGAATGCTTGACGCGACTATCTGCGGGAATGACGATCTTCCGCTGCTAGCGCCAGATTCTATGACGCCTTTGACATCATATGCGCAAGCTATCGCCAGATCCGGATCGGTGGAGCAACGAATCTGGAATAATCTTCTGGTCAAGGCTTTGTGGTTTGAACCGCATGTTCCAGGATGCAAAGTCCACAACGGAGGCACTAGGTATGAATACCAGTACCAAGTTTCTTCCCTCAAGAACATGCGAATCTGACGAGCACACCCTGCCCCAATTATAGACATCATCCTCAAAGAAATGAGCTGAAATAGTAGACAGAGTACTGATGAATTAATGAGTGAATTATGTCTGCTCTCACCTCGTCTCCGTGGTGAATTAATTGCCCTCTAGAGGTATCAAATGAGTGTTCCTTGAGCCATACCAGGCCATTAAACTCCTAATTATGCCATGCAATCTCAGAAACCAATTTGAACGCCTCCCATATGCAATTCGAAACGGCGCATTAACAGATTCCTTTCATGTTCTCTACTCAAGGACTGGAGCGTTGCACTCGACATTGAAGCTGACAAAGCTAGCATCACCGTCAGGAACATTCGCGCATTCCTTGACCGAGACAACTTGAGCAACTCCGCCGCAGTTCTCCTCTGTGTACGCATACACTTGGATTTGTTAGTTACAGTATGGAATGCAAGATACAAGGCTTAACTTACTCGTGCACGTAGTTTGATTATCGGTTTGAATGTCATTGAGGAATATTCCCTTTACTACTTGGGCGTTGAACGTCGGTTGACACTGGTTGGTCTGGGATTCGTTGATCGTCCAAACACCTAGGTTTCCTTCATTTGAGCCATTTTGGCCGCAACCCGTTTCGCTCCAGATGCGAAAATCGGCTCGATGAGGGTCGTCTCGGCGCATGGGACTGGCCTGAGCTGCCAAAGATAGGCTGGCGATAGAGAAGAGGGTAGAGAAACGCATCTTGGTGATGGTTGATATAACGAGTCTTAACGATTGTGTAATCTCGCGTTGGTCGATTTTATGATTGAATTGTGGTTTTTATATCTTGCAACGGTGAGAGATTGAGAGGAGGTGGTGTGATGGAGAGAAGCAAGAAGTAGAGGGCAAGTGGGGAGATGTCTATGCTTTATGTATTCGTCGACCACGGGGCAGCCTTGGATCAATCATCAACTGCTCAAAATAGAACGTGTTCGAAGGTGCTATCATACGCGTCGCTGGATTAGCTGATGGCGAAGTCTTCACCGACAGCATGCGGTCTCGCCAAAAATACGAACGATCAGCGTGACGAGGATTTAGGTCTCACATAGGTCTTACTCGGATGTGCCCACCCGTAATCCGCAGCAAACATTTCTTTCGGGCATACGATGATGCGGTACAACCAGAAGCCTGCAGACCGCCTCGTCGGGACGTCCGGGAATGGTGGAATTTCCAATATTGCTTTGACGTGCTGCAGAAGAGAACCTTTTCGATTAGCCAGTCGGAGCTCGGAGGTGGTTGCAGTAGTCTAGGGGAGGAGGACAGGAAATCTGGGGTCTCAGATATTCTCCTTCCGTCCGTGGAAAACCCCGCAACACGAGACGGATTTCCACGAGTTGATCGACGAGCTAGACTAGCACGGAGACGTCACTGGTCAGTAGCACATGCCACCTCCATCTTGGGACGTTCTTTGATCGCCGTCGTATTGCGCCCCAAAGCTTGAAAGCGGCACTGGGTGGTACGTACTTGTGCAACGTCACTTCGACTGCTGCATCGGCGCATGGAGCGCAGAACTGTTGTACAATGTTTCCATGCATGACTTTTGCAGGTCTCGGTCTGGCCACCGACTCGTGATCTTGCAACTTCGTATCGAGAAGTCCACCCGCAACGAACGGCGAACAGCTCCTGGGCCACGGTCATGCCAGCAAGCGACAGTGTGAGCTTAGCCACGGAGGTAGTATGGCCAACCGGTGTTCCTTGTCCAATAAGCGAGCCGAAAACGTGAAAGCAAAATCAGACCATTTTGCATCGTGTTTGAGAACAATGTAAAGATCAACTCGGTTCGCAGTGGAGACATAAACGCCTATTTTGTATACACTAAGTCATTTCTATCCTACTACTTCTAACGAAACCGACCTAGACCAAGGCTTTTGGCCACTTCCATGCGTTCCGCTACTTGAAGATATATCGAAGTCGAGGATGGGCAGCCGGACCTCCCCAGGGCCGGAGTCTCGTCAACATCCTGTATCTCGTGATCGAATCTTGTAGATAATTATGAAACAAGTTCTCGAAGGTTTCTATGCTGGGTTTGTCAGTTACTGTTGTCTCAACCGTCACGTTTTGGCCCGCTTGTTCTGGCATCTCATCCAAAGTGTCTGCAACATACACCTGGACATGCTGCAGGAATTCCAGCAGCGCACAGGAATTACAATTTCTTGGGCAGATGGCGCTTTCCATCTGCTCATTCATTGTTTGCGGAAATATGTCGAGCGCGCGTTTGTTTCGTGGGAAGGGTATCCCTGGATAGCGACAGCGGAAGACGCAGTTTTCGAAACAAAGACTTTGCTTGCACAAGGGGCACGCCGGATCGCTCTTTGCGTGTTCATTTCCTGGAACAAAGTCACTGACATCAAATCCTTCCCAGCATAGGGCGTACAGGCAGCCTCTGCAGAATATGTGGCCGCATGGGACGACGATTGCCGTGCTTTCTTTCGAAGGTTGGGGTCGACGTCTTCTCAGCTCCCGGGCGCTTGTCACGCCATGAGTCGCCGCAAAGCCATCAGACCGGTGATCACTCTCTGGAAATCCATCTCCAACGATATTCATTTCTTGTCTGCAGATGACGCATGTGAGCTTTAAACCTTCAAACAGATTGGGATCAAGACTCAGTTGTCTTCTAACCGGTGGGAAATATGAGCATCGCTCATCGATAGCGTTCGAAGAATGCGTTTGGGAAGCCATCTGTGGATATCGAATGATTGAGAGATAGAAGAAAATAGCGAGAATGACTGGTGCGTGTCGTTTCTGTGTTTGATGTTGTCGTGACTTCCAATTGCTAGCTACCTATGGACGTCAACTTTATAAGTAGCTTTCAGTTCGCATTGAGCATGAGCATCGCAGGTCTCGGCAGTGATTTCAAGGCATTAATCTTGTTCAGGGACTCTTCTACCATAAGCTGTCAGATGCTCATGGTCTAGAGACAAAGGCAGATGTGCCTGTCCAAATGTCTTGTGATTCATTGTTCTATAATCAACCTTGAATAAAGAATTTTGGTCGTTTAGCAAGACTGAAATACACCCTCTGACAACAGAACAGTCATGGATGTTTATTGAGAATTATGTACACTGAAACTATTTAGGCCGTGGGAGCGGACAACTGGTTTGTTCGTCTCATCGCCAATTAACTGGTTCGAGATATGTATCTTCCAGCGGACTGTGAGAGATTAAAGGCCAGCTGGAAGGCTTTCATCCGGAGACTGTTCCCAGGTAATTGGTGCTGTAACTGCAGTCAGATGGTGTGACTTAGCATCATGAACAGATTCGATCACGATAAAGATCTCCAGGGGATGCAAAGAACCAGCGTCCCAGAGCTCCCTTCTGATGGTGGCAATCATTTGTTCTCGTATCTGCCGAAACATGATTTCGTCATGACCGGCAACCTCAGACGTGTAAAACAACCCCGGGTAAGCAAGCTGCAATTTGAACCCGATTCTCTCCGAATTGGGTATGCGCAACTCGTTTCTCAGTTGTTGCAGAGAACACTGACTGAACCGAAGCCGCGGTTTCCAAGTCTGAACATTCCAAGTTGGATAGCGCGAAGCAATGTACTTCAAAGTAACATCGACTCGTGGCCAAAATTGGTCAACCCCAAACGCAGGTGCCTGAGGTAGAGCAAAGGGGCATACTTGGCTTGGCCAAAGAACAGGAGCAGGATTTTCCACTGATGCTTGCGCCACAGAGGCAATTAAATCTGAATGATGGCCATGGATTGCCCTAGGGCTCTTTTGAAGCACTTCCTGCTTGACGAATGGGGTGTTGACAATGTGCGGCTCGTCATCATCGGAAGCCGTGAGATCAATAACTAACATTGAGCGAGGTGCCTCAGTCATGGCACCAGCAGCGTTGTCAGAACGTCTTATTCCAGTATTGCTCTGTGATCTCAGTCGTGGTTGGTTGGGGTTCTCCTTGCGGTTTGTCGGCGTCGCTCCCACTAGAGCATTGTGTCTCTCGCGAGCATCGGTGCTGTTTCTCAGCTTTTGGCGTTTCGGAGACCGATTCGATTCAGCAAAGATGGTGTTCTGGGATACATCCCCCATAAAGGTCTGACAGATATCTCGCTGCTACAGGTCGGTTAGTCCAATTGTCGTATACGTCGGTCTCCAAGGCGGATGTCGTACCGAAGGATGTTGAAGCAGATCCGAATTGATCCCGCCCTCTGTTGCGCATGACTCTTCAGTCGCAGTACTCGAAACCCTAGCCTGCGTTAGAACACGGAAACTTGGCGCACATCTGAGCTGTGTGTTTGGTTCATCTTTAGGAGTTTCACTTACAATGGTGCTGGGGCAAGTGAGACTTGGTTTGTCATGAAAGGTTCGCTTGCCATCTGGACGCTGCTCCCGTTGCCGCAAACCTCGGCATTGCTGCTTTCGATATTTGATGTAGGTTCGGCTTGACTGTTGCTAGTCTCAAGCTTCCTCTTCTGTCTGTTCTCGTTCATCTTGTGATGCCATGTCATTTTGACCATCCATTGCCTCACATTAGGTTTGATGATCCTAGCAGTATCAGCATCAAAGCATCAAACGTGGACTTGAAACCAAAACTTGTGTACGCACCGTTCTTTATGTTCATGATTGGAGTAACGTAGTCCGTTGAAATTCGGAAAATTTTCGTCGTTCGGCCAGAAGTTGGGCCCATTGCCTGCTGCGTCAAGAAAACCTTCAACCACTTCATTGAGAACTGACTGATTAGGTTCATTCCAGCCTATTTCGTTGGCAGCTCTCCCGTCTTGGGTCTTGAATGTGCTATGGAATAGCTTTATGGATGAAAGGAGGCGTTTGCAACTCTCGGCAGTCTTGTTGCCGTAGTTCAGACGCTCTCGGAGTATGGCGATTGATGGGATGTTGGAGATTGCCAACGCCCCAACAGCATTTCGCGACATGGCTGACTGGAGGTAGACGAAGGATAAAGTACGGGCAGAAACTATTTCCGCGATTTGGCAGTTTTGTATACAATAGGGGTTCAGCTGCGACGCGAAAACTTTTCATGGTCCAATTTCATTTTGTTTTGTATATTTCTCAGACTCCGTCTTTCATTGCATCAGCGGTGAGCTTCTTACTCACAAGTCCGAGATAGGGGGCTTTTATCATGTGTCTACCCGCCTTGGCAAATTCCAAACGGGCTGCGTTTGCAGGATGCCCGCAAACGAACCTTGGAGAGAAGGTACGTCAGTCCTGGGGCCAGGTTTTCTCGTCGATGTATCCTGCACCAACATCACCTCGGATAGGACAAGCTTTTTATTGACAGCCTGCTATGCTAGGGAGACTCAGAGTTGCTCATGCAATTGGTTACGACTGAACAACTATCAACAAACATCGACCCACCGAAACACCGAGCAATCCAGACGTACAGTCTACCTAGAAGACATGGAAACCGGCACCATTCATAATGCAAAGATCGTGATTTTATTTCTTCAAGGCATGAGCGAGTGTCTAGTTGATTGCGGCGAGGGCCTTCTTCGTCTCGGTCCTCAAGTCCAGTTCCTGTAGTCCCAGAAGTGTAACGGCGGCGTTCTCCTTTACTGCATGCCCTTGACCATCTCCAAACACGTATTGTTGAAGTAGTTGGATGAAAGCACTGTAGTCTCCCTTCGCAAGTTTCTCATCGGCGGTCTTCTCCAGGTCAGAGGTCTTGACGTTGCTGACCGTAAAAGTAGAGCCGGTTTCCTCCTCGACAACCTTCAGGAGCTCACGTTGAGTAGTCGTGAAAGAAGCGACGGTTATGTACTTGTTGGCGGTCGCTTGGGGGTTCTTGAGCACACCGGCAACGGACTGTCCAATAAAAGCAAGGGAAGAGGCAGAGAATGGCTCGTTTCCAGAGTCGAAGATGGTGACGGCCTTGTTCTTGACATCGAGACCCAGCAGGCCCTTGTCGAAACCCTGTTACACGTCAGAAATGCGTTTCTTAACTGAAAAGCAACCTCATTATGATGTGACTTACCCAATCAAAGAATGGGCCGACGGCGATGCCAGTCCAGCTAAACCAATCATGCTTCTTGGACAGCTCGATCAGGTAATTGGTGTTGTCAACCTTGGACTTCAGAATGGCACCGATCTTGGTCCCTTGGGCATCACGAGTGTGAATTCCAAACTCTGACGGGATGAATCGCTTGACTTGTGCAGCAACAGCGGCATCAATCAGAACCTTCTGCGCGCCAACCGCTGCCGTCGCAGCTGTAGAGACCACGGCGTCCTGTCCCTTTAGGGCTTCCGTAACAGATTCAACCGAAGACAGATCGACTTTCTTGACAGCAACTCCAGAGGGAAACGTGGCGGTGGATTCTTTCCTGCTGATGGCAGTGACTTCAAAACCGCCTTCGACAAGCCCAGCAAGCACCTTTGGGCCAAGGTTTCCGGAGGCCTACAGGGATCAGAATGTTTGGTTGTAAAGTGGATTCAAGGCGTAACTTACCCCGACGATAGCGACTTTCTTAATGGCAGACATGTTGATATTTAGATGAGGAGATTTTTCGGTATTCGGGTGAGAGAAACTCAATTTTCATATGTTATTTCCGCTGTTGTTGATTCATTGAACGTCTAGAGGGACGCAGCTCCTTATATGCCTTCAAGCCGCACTGACGACGAAGGGCTTCACCCCGCCTTCGTCACATCATCGCGCAATAATTGGAGATCTCGCATGATTAGCCAGCACTACAGCACGCGATACCCACTGCCGATTACCATCACTACATTATCAATCCGTAACCTTCCGTGAGTAGCTGGGTTCACGGCGAACGGAATCTGATGCCAGGCCGAAGTTTAAGTTTCCAAGCCCCCACCATTCCGCCGGGACCTAATTGCCTCCGCTAGCCGATTTACTTCCGACTTTACTCATCGATCACCAATGTGTTATTAGTAAATGTCAAAGGTGAAAAGGCCACGGTTGTCCATAGGAACATAGAATCATGGTCTGGTAAGGTTTAGACTTTTCGTACTGCATGAAGTCTCGGTTTCTAACTCGGCATGTAGTTGACTTCAACCAGACTGTCGTCATCATATCTATGGGCTTTTTCGCTACATTAGCATGCTGCACCCCAGGTTTTGATTGTAGAAGACGAGTTGATATTTCTTACAGGACGCAAGGTAGCCAGCATAATGAGAGCCAGATCTGTCATCGAACCAATGGGCGCAGCAGCCCGGTATGAGGCTTTGAGCTGGTGACCTTTGTGTATCTTCCGAAGCAACAGAGCAGTCAGGGGGTTGGGGGTTTTAGGTCAGTATTCACCAATGGCGAGATATGATTTTTTAATTAGAATGACATTGAAGCTTAAGCTGAATGCAAAGATACATCACCTGCACTCCATTACACCAAAAACATCTGCAAAGATGTTCAAGGCGACTAGGGAACTTCGTTCGTCTTTGCTCAGCCGACGATGGCGCACCTCACGTTCATCGGATCAAGGCGATGATCAGCAAATGCGAACAGCCAGGATCTTGGCATATTACGCTTGCGAACGTGAGATTTTGTCTCATTAACATCTTCGAAGTTTTGTCTTTGCGGGGCAAGGAAGGAACCTGGTTCCACTAGCCCAGGCAACTTCAAGTCCAGAAACCTCAGCCACTAGAACTGCGGCAATCTTCTATAATTCGACCTTACAGACAGTACAGCCTGCAACAGATCTGATTTTGCGTTAGACTACACCAGTTCAAAATTCAACAATAACAATCAATGTCGATGCTCCTCCGCATGGCCCATGCGCTGCCATCATTATGAGCCATCGTGACTCACTGGCCTCCGCCAATCAGAGCGACGTTCACTTCGCGAAAACCACGTCTTCAGCTAAATGAAAACTGTTGGCGTCCACAACTCCTCACAAGCCCCTATTCACGCCTCTTTCCTGAGGTTTTCGAAGGCGGTAACCCGATCGGGCCGTTACCGGCTCCCTTTCATCAATCCCACTCAATACCTCTTAGCCAGCCTCTCCATCACTAGGGAGAGGCACTCAATCCTGAGTTCATGGAGACGCAAATGTCCACCGTCGTACGCTTCGAGCCTCGATACCGCCTGGAACCCGTGCGGCCACAACAGCCCAAGGAACCTGAACCCCCTTGGCCAAGGCACATGGTGGCCGACTGTCGACAACCTCGAACCAATGTTTGGATGGCCGCAGGACTCTTCAAATTCCACGGGTGACGCCCCGCCGTACACCGACAACATTCCTCTTGATCCTAGCCTCGATTCGGAGGACTTGCAGTCAAGCTTGGAGTCAGCTGATAACGCAGCAAATGGTGGAATCCACGATGCCAAAGAAGATAGCCTTCTGGGGCTACTGAATGCGATCAACTGTTCTGCAGCACATCAACCTCAGAGTGAGTAATTCATCAGCTAAATATCTCTTGTGTCCAAATTACGTGCTGACAAGTGAACTACAGGTTCATCTATCCGCGTCGACGACTCAAGGTACATCGAGTGCCCTGAGCCACATGACTATCTACACGACCCCCTGGACAGGTTAGACAGAGGAGTTGATCATTCTCTGGTTCATGATCACCACTTGTCAGTTCTTCCGGAACTGCGCGATCCGGCGCCTAAAGTCACGGATTCGACACCCTTTGCTGGGTCGGTATCGAAGCGAAAGGCCAATTCTGTGGACAATAACCGAGGAGACACAGCCAGTAATGAAGACATGGCCGCGACCAAAAGACAACGTAACACCATGGCAGCTCGGAAATACCGTCAAAAGGGCAGGGACCGCATCGCCGAGCTGGAGGCTGCTTTGAAGAACGTCGAGGAGGAGCGGGATCAGTTAAGGCTCAAGCTTGTGAGGAAGGAGGCCGAAGTAGATGCTTTAAGAGAGATGCTGGATAGGTGACGGTCCACGTGGCGTCAGCTGCACGACATGCTCATGGGCCCACTGCCGTAAGCCGAGCTTGGGGTCGCATCATGGGGTCATTTCTCGTTGTATTCAAATTGAGCTCAATACATCTTCATCTAACATGCGTTCTATCTTGATAGAGTGGACGTCCAATCTCTCAAGGGGCCTCAGTGGGATCCCTACTAGTGTTAGTCTTGTTTCCCATGAAAGGCTCGGGCAACTCACCAATCAGTCACAAGTCTCTCATCAAGACCGTCCATCTCGGCCAGGTCTTCCTTGGAAATCTCAAAGTTTCCAACACTAGCGTTCTCAATGAGTCGCTCCTGACGGACACTCTTTGGAAGAGTGATCATCTCATGCTGGAGAGACCAGCTGCAAACAAGCTTATCAGCATGCAAAATAGGGGAAATGCGATCTAAGGGGTATATCTTACCGCACAAACAGCTGAGCCGGACTGCAGCCGTACTTCTGAGCCAGCTCCAAGATCTTGGGGTGCTTCATGCGCATTCCGCGGGCCAGAGGCGCGTACGCCTCGATGGCGATGTTGTGCTTGGCGCAAGTTTCCCTGATCTTGGTCTGGGTGTTGAAGGGGTGAACCTCGATCTGGTTGATGACCGGGGCAATACGGGGCTTGGAGGCCATGAGCTCCTCAATCTGCGGCACTGTCAATCTGATGTTCCTGGAGATCTGGTTTCACATGTGAAAAGGAGTGCAAGACTCACGTGGGCAGCACCGTAGTTGCTGACACCTCCCATCTTCACCTCGCCCTCGGTGATGGCATCCTCCAGAGCCTTCCAGCTGGTCAAGCGTGCCTCCTTGCCGCCGTAGGGGCTGTGGAGGAGGAAGAGGTCGACGTAGCCGAGACCGGAAACCTTCACGGACTCCGTGATGGAACGGCGGACCTCGTCATAAGAAGTGCTGCAGCTAGCGAGCTTGGTCGTGTAGAAGACATCCTCACGTTTCAAGCCTTGAGCGTTCTCGCTGCCGGACAGGTAGTCGCTGATCGCCTTGCCAGACTCGCGCTCATTGCGGTACATCTGCGCACAATCGAATCCGCGGTAGCCGGCGTTCAAAGCCCAAGGAATGGTCTTGGTGGCTTCCTTGCCGGACATGCAGTACAGACCCAGCTGGATCTGAGGGATGGTCTTGCCATTCGCCAGCTATCTGCCGTCAATGATTGTGATCACACGGTGAGGGGTCGAAGACAGGACTCACAGTAAGCCTGGTGGCCAGGGTGTACTTTGTCGTTGCCATTTTCAAAGTAGATGTTGACTGTAAATCACAAACTCTCCTGAGCGAATTTTGGAGAGAATTTTGGGAGAGCTCGGAGTTGAAGAAGCAAGCGGAACAGAAGTCGCCCGATGTTGCGGGCTGACCCGCCGTGACATCACGCTGGAATGAGGGGCGGTGGTGGGGCCTCGCCCGCCCCCGGTTTCGGTCTCCGAAGGATCATGCCATGAAATCTCCGATGGAGCCCGGCGGAACACTCTACTCGGACGACATCGCCGACAAACGCGGATTTTATACGTGTTCGTTGTTCAAGGACTTACGATTTGAGCTATTTACAAAGCGGTTTCCCCCCACCTTCTGCTCTCGACATGTGTCACTGGTTGACGGGTCTCATTCTGAACACCGGACTTCCCCGTCCCTCTTCGATGATGGCCGGGACTGGAATTGGCTTGCCGGATTGCGCCCCAGCAGCAAGTAGAAGAGTCTGGACTTTAGTCACTGAGTCAAAGAGTTCTCTGACAGGAGCTGCAACTTCGTCATGGCTCATGACTGGTTCCCGCCCTTCAAGCTTGGCCTCCTGTATGGCCTCGTCGAACTCCCGCAATCGAAGATGCTCCTCCTGGCAGATGACTTCCATTGACCATTTTTTGTAGTCGATTGATGTGTGTCCCTGATCGTCGGCGACGTTCACATCAATTGTAGGAGCTGCAAGTAGCTCTTGTACGATGCTCTCGAAATGATCCTTCTTGGTACCCCATGATAGCTGTTCGTCAAAGTCGCTGGGCCATGCCGGTGTGCCACGACAGCCAGATCCGGTGCTACCATAGCGCTCTGACTTTGGCTCAATGCCACACATCGCAGCAAAAGACAATGCAGTGCGACCTCTGTGGTCTCTAGCGTTCACCTGGGCCGTTTCACTTCTCAACAGAGTCTGGACGTCTGCATATCTCTAAAACGAGTGCTCGAGCTCCACGTCTTTTGCTGCCGCAATGGAACCAACTCTTTCATGTTTGACCGTTTTGACGTTATAGCGAACGTACCCGACAGCGGTCAGCATTAGGGGAGTCATTCCCATGGAGTCTTGCAACCCTGCGTTGATCTGAGGATGCTGCAGCAGGAGCGCTGCTTCCTCCGAATGACCAACGAAGGCTGCAACCATCAGGGCCGTTCTGAAATGTTCGAAGGCATCCTTGTCCCGAGTATCGACATATTTCCGGTAGTTCATCTGCTCCATTGAGCGCATGTTGATATCTATGCCGGGTTTTGACAAAAGCATGTCAAGTGCTTTCAGAGAGCCCCCCAGGTTGGCAAGATGATGGATAGGCCTTCGCCCTACGCGCATCAAGTTTACATCAATGTCGTTGCGTCTGAGGAGCATTTCGGCTGCATCCTGTCTTGCCCAAAGGAATGGCGTCAATCCCGCATTGTATCCGCCTCGATCAACCACATTGACGTCGACATCCTCTCTACTAACAAGCATTTGAACGATCTCCTTCTTGTTGTCTTGACATGCCTGGGCCAAAGGCGAGATGTGTCCATAAATGTAATGAGTCCGGCCAATGTTCGGATCAACTCGATCATCGTCCAAAAGGACCTTGACTGCTTCTGGACTACCGTAGCGCACTGCTGCGGAGAGTGCCGTCTCCCAGAAGGCATGGGTGTCGTCTTGGCCGACTTCGTTTTGGAACTGGACGTTTGGGTCCTCCTCATATGGCAGAAGAAGCTTGCAGCCAACCTCGCTTCCCTTCTCGGCGCACCAGTACAGAGGCCCAGCGAGGGGGTGTGTTGAGTGCAAGCTGAAGTGCTCCAGGTAAGCAGTCTTCTCCCATGTGCCCGAGTTATCTGCCACCTGGTCCTTGGATTTGAAGCGCATGTAGTGATATGGAGGCATTTTCGTTTCTTCCTTCCATTGTGCAGTTGCTTCTTAAGAGATTTGCTGCATGTCCAACACCATGCGCTTCACTTGTGGTGTAAGACTCGCCGAGGTAAGGAATCGCGTCCAATGCGAGAGCGCCCAAAATAGAAACTCGGGGACTCGCAGAGAAGTTCCTTTGAGCTTAACGGTGAATCCTTTGCTTGCTCGATAGGAATGGCGTAGACGGATTTGAAGCTCTTGCCAGATCTTTTGCAGTCCTTCGAGGATAGGTGGTAACGTCATGGCCCTTAGACATGTTTCTAGGAAGAAACCGTCGCTGTAAGTTCCAATCCATGTCGTATTTGTAGACAAGAACTCGCGGAAAGTGCGTTGAGACAGCACCAGCTCCGCTGTTCCAAGGTTGGAAGCCGGTTTCTCACCCTCCATGGCCGACTTGATGGTTGTTTTCAGGTCCAATCTTTTGCAGCATACTAGGCCCTCAGATAGTCTCAGCAAGTCAGAAACGTCCACCGAAAGACTTTCGATATCCCCACCGAAAGTGGTCTCAACTGACAAACCTAGGGCAAGTCCCACCTCATTGATGTGTATCGGCGTTGGCGCGTACATGATCCATCTGAGCAAATTGATGAATGACGGGCCAACAACCTTGTCTGCCGTCATCTTCGCCATGGTATCGTGATAGTAGAAGTTGAGATCATGACTCAGATTACTGACTGCGTCTCTCATCTCAACTTCTGAGTTCCGTCGCAAGGCGAAGAGCGTTTGCTGTTCTGCTAGGTGAAAGCTTTGCGACTTGTCAGTAAACCCTTCTACCACTTCCCGCAACACAAAGGCCCGTATGTCTTCATTTTGTTTTAGCCAGTCAACCTTCTCAACTCTTTCATCGTAGACATTCTCTACCCGAGCTTTGAGGTCGTCTTCACTATGTCGTATTCCAAGAGTTTGCCAGGTTGTCTCTCCACTCCTAAGAGCCGTTGGGATCCCAACCAACTCACGGGAAGTCACGCAAACCCGGACGTCACTTTCAGCACAATCCTGTACGATTTCTTCCAGGAAAGAAACGAGATTGGATGTCTCGTTACCATCATCCGAAAACTCGTCAAGAGCGTCGATGACGAGAAACGTCTTCTCGTAGCACCGGACGATGTCCTTCAGGAGATCTTTGCGGTCTTCCAGGGACGCTTGCCTACACTCAATTCTGTCCGCGAAGTCAAGAACCAGCTTGGGTCTTCTGGCCAACAGTTGACGTGTCATTGCTTCGACTATTTGTTGTAGAGACTGCTGGCTGGATTTAGCGTAGTCGCAGTAAAAGAAAGCGAAGCCAATGGATTCATCTTGAGAGAGGAGCTCCAGATTGTCTACCATCCGTGAACTGCCACGCGTTAGCTAAGATCCGCCTACTAATTGCGCGGTACACTTACAAGGCAAACGTCTTTCCCACGCCGGCTATGTTGATAGTGAGCCGCGCTGTTTTTGCCTTTTCAAGATTCGCTCCAATCACTTACTAGGGCCATGGCACCACAGCAGCCGTCCTTTCCCATTCCGCCAGCCCATGAACTTCTCATCGGCAGTCAGACCCGCACCGCTCCAAGAAAGCCTGCGCTGATGTAGTTCTTTTTGCCTGAGGAGTTGAGCCGTGTGGGTTTTGCTCGGGCACAACTTGCCCAAACGGGCGTGACGTGCAATGTCCAGGCGTTGCCATCTCGACAGGAGTATAATCTCACGGGATAACTCATCCCAGGACCTTCTGAGACACGCAAAGCAACCTCTTTCGGTGTCTATGACAGTCTCTTGGTGCTTTGCCTCTTCTGTAAGGCCCTTTTCGAGACAAACATTGGCATTGTGGACCACCACGATCAGATCGCTGAAGGCGTTGAGAATGACCACGAAGAGCGACTCTTCTACGGTGTCGATGTCGACTTTTCCTATCCCTGCCAGCAATTTCGTGTCTGTGACGCAGCAGTTGAGTTCAATTCGCGTCCGGTTTGATGCCTGGGAGTCGTCCTGTGGGAATGTCCGTTAGCACTGGACGAGCGCCACAGCCGTGAGAACTTACTTGGAAAATTCGCAATAGACCGTACGTTAAGAGTTGAAGCAGCTCGTTGCCAAAGTTTGAGGTTATACTTCCTTCAAAGCTAAGAACCACTCTCGTTACAGGGAACAGCGTTGCCACGTACTGGGCACAGCGTAATGACGTGGCTTCCGAGTCGAACGTTGCAGGGATTGATCGAGCAGCATCATTTGAGGCAAGCTTCAAGCAGGCTTCAGCTTCGGAGACACACGTCTTATCAATGATTCGATCTTGTAATACAACCTCGAGTTTTCTCAAAGCCCTTTGCAAACGTTTGATTTCTTTCCTAGCCGTATATGTAGGCTTCTTGCTAGCGAATAGTGAGTACATTGCTGAAGAGCTCATATCTTGCTATCGGACAGGACAAATCTGTGCTAGATGGAATGCGCTCGTACACGAAGACATGTCGCATGGCCAAGTCAGCAAGGATGAGTGAGGGCTGACTGTCTTCCCCGCTCCAGGCAACCGTTCGGAAATCCGGCCAGTAAGGGAACGGGATGCAAGGTATAGTCAGCAAGAACTTAACAGCCAAGTATCCCTGAAATGCAGTATGCTCAAGCGATCAGAAAGTCAAAAGTTCGTGTCTTAGATCCGCCTTAGCAGCTATGTACAACCACCAACCTACGAATCCTTCACAAAAACGTCGAGGAAAATGACCTCCCACTTCCAACCCTTTTGCCGAACCAGCATATTCCACTCCCCAAGCAAGTCGTGCAAATAGTGAATGTTCGCCTTCAAATAATATCCCTGGTCCTTCTTGCGCAGCCACGCCGGCGAATCAGCATACGCGCGCGTATACAACATAGTAATCCACATCACGTCCTTACCACACATCCCAAACTCCTCGCCCTTGGGGCCGAGCAGCTCTAGCACGCGCTCAAAGAAGGCGGTCCAGTCATACTCGACCTCGACGGCCTTGGTCTTGGTCACTACCTGAGTCTCGTCAGCAACATCGGTCTTGCCCACGGCGGCGGTCACCTTCTTGATGCGCGGCGGCACGTTGTGGCGCAGCTCGTCGGTGGCGTACATGAGCACGTCGACGAGCTTGAAGCAGACGTCGTCGAAGGGCTGGAGGAGGTCGTAGTACTCCTCCCACGGCAGGTCGAGCTTGAAGCGGGAGGGTTTGAGGAACTCGAGGGCGGCGCGGTGCGGGTAGGGGATGAGCTGGTCGATGGGGTCGAAGCGCAGGCCGGGGATGCGGAGGTAGGATTGGGGGGTGAATTCGTAGATGAACTCGGCGGAGGTTTGGGATTTGGGGGTGGGGGTGGGCTCCATGATGTCTATCTGGGTTTTCTGTTTGAATTGGATACTGGTTTGACTGGTTCTGAAGTCTGAGGTAGTGGATGGTTGACTTTTGTAGGCATGATGGACCATACAAGAGCACGACGGACAAATCCATTGATATCAGCGATGCAGAACTGTTCTCGATACCTTTTGCTTTGTACAGCAGTCACGGAACACAAGTCTCCAGAACCAACACAATTCAGTTGTTATGAATCCGAATAGGACCTTTGTGCTGAGAAGATCAGTGCCATAGGTCAGTCCGAGGTCAAAGACAACTAGAAAGGCATTCTCGGTACTGAAAGCAACCACTCGCCATTGGGTCAGTTCGAAAGGACCCTTCTATGCCAGCCTGTGACAACTGTCAAGTGATAAAGATGATGCTCGGCGTGGTTGACATGGACGTCGCGACGAGCCGCAACCACACGTGGCGGTGATCTCTGACGCGATAGGTCGCCTGGTGGGCCAAGGTCTTCGGTCCCACGACCACGATTTCAACGACATGCGATCGGCATACTCATAAGAAGACGACAACCCATAGTCTTTGAAGAGAAATGCTGACCATGTTTTTCGTCTACTGTGAAAACTCTTGCTGGGTGGGCCATGCAACTTCCTCGACACTCTTCGTCATTGCCGTTGGAGATTTGCCCAACGAAACCAGTCGCACTGCAACAAATCGTCAGTCACACAGCGCTTGGCAGCTTGAAGTCGGCTCCCGAGTTATACCAAGATCGCACCAAGGACAATCATCGTATTCAGGGCCCCTACATCCAGTCGCCTATTCAGATGGGGGTACAGCCAGACGCTCGTGTAACCAAGCGCATCCGTGGTCTCAAGTGCAACAAACAGACAAAAGCCTAGCGAGCATGGGATGAACAAAAAGGAGTACAAACCCTCCCAGAAAAACAATCCAATTGTCCCGTTCACAAGACTCTCCTCTGACATGTGTAGCTTGCTCACGACCGCAACAACAGCAGAAGCGCGACGAGAGCTCCCGACAGCCGCAACACCAGCCTGAACAACCCTCCTCAAGCATGTTAGAATACCAGTCCGTCGTCGTCGTCGTCAGCCCCTCGCCCGAGAACTTCCAATGCACCTCAATTGTCGTCGCTCCAAGGCTTCGGAACCCGGCAAAATCGGCCCCCGAACCTTTCTCTCCATTCTCCGAAAGCGAGAGTGCCCACGGACACGGGCCACGGATATCTCGGCCAGACAAGCCATACTGCCTGGGCGAAAAAATACCCCGAGATCTGCGCCCGGAGGGATAGGGCACCCAATAGCATTTATATCGAATGCCTCTTTGGGCGGGACGCTTGAATGTGAAAAGGTCGAATCACACGTGTATCCGAGACCTCCGTTGATGACGGGGCCCACTGAATACGAAAGGAACGCCGCAGAAGCCGGGCGGACAGGCGGGCATATAAGCAATCAGGCTCCCCCGATAGACTGTTCAGAAACATGTTTGGTAAGATGTGTTGTGTCTCTTTTTCTATCGACGAATATTCTCATTATAACGGGCTAATACAAAATGTACCCTGATGATGGCCTATCGAAAAAATAAAAGCCGAGGCCGATAGTCATTTCCCAACGCCTCTACAATGCTATGAATAATAAAGTAAGGATTCTTTCTTCCGCATCTCTCATACAGCATTCTTTCTTTTCGGCCGACGATTACCGCACGGCAATGTTCTTCATGCGACCGGTCGTGGGAACGGGCTTCTCGAGCCTCAAGGCCCACAGAAGCATGTCCTCGGCAGGGAGGAACACCAACAAAGCACGATTGCAGAGGTATGCCATCAGCGCGCAGAAGGTTGCAACTACGGCGTCCATGAGGTAGTGGTTGGCCGTGCCGACGATGGTCAACAGAATCCAGCTGGGGTACCAGATGCCGAAGGCGAACATGGCCCAGCTCTTCCAGCGCGCACGGTTCTCCTGGATCTCTCTGACCTCGACGTCGTCGATATCCAGAGACTTGTCCAGATCGTCCTTGAGAAGGTAGTTGCGCAGGCGACCGAAGAGGAGGCTAAGAATCGCAGAATCGGCGACGAAAACGCATCCGATGGCAAAGGCATATCCAAAGTGCATGCTCGGCATCGCGGCCAGCTTGTTTACGAACTTTCCGCTCATCCACACACTCTCGGCGTTCTCCATGTTGACGGTGTCGACGAAGCCGTACTCGGAAGGCATCAGGCGCGGGGGCGCGCACGGGTAGAAGATGAAGATGATGAAGGCACACATGTTCAGCAGAGTCATGGTGCGACGGACGGTGCAGAAGCGGGCATGGGTAGGCGCCATGGCAAAGTAGTATCCGATGAAGCCAACGGTGCCAGGGATATGGATCATCGAGTAGCCACGGTTGAGGATCGTCAGCCAGATGCCGCGGAAATCACCAGCCTGTGCGCCCTCCAAGAACCAGTGAGACACGCGCCACTCCAACCAACGTTCCGGACCGGTCCTGGTACCCTCGCCGAAGAACTTGGCCTCAGACTCGAGCAGAAACAGGCCGTGGCCTTGAGCAACCTCCCAGAGAGACTTTCTGCCGCCGTAGTAGCTCTGAGCAAGGCTGCCGGTCATTCGGTAGAAAAAGAAGGAGATGGCCCAGTAGAACATTTCGATGAGGAAGGGGAACTTTTGCAGGATGCGCGAGTGGACGTATTTCGCGAAACGGCTCGAGTTAGGGGTCTTGACGCGAATGCATCCAAAGATTGTGCGGAACTTTGGCGGGTGAGGATCGGTTCGAATGGGGCTGCCGAGCGAGTCGTAGTCGTCGGACATTCTGGGAGATTCGGCTCCCTCGAAGAGAGGCTCGTAGTTGGCGCCATTGCGGCGGAGGATGGAGAAGTTCTTGCGGCGAGTGAACCACAAGGCGGTAAGCATGATTGAAACAATCAGCTAGTGCTGGTGTTAGCAACTTGATTTCGTTCTCGTGTCTGGCCCGCGAGGAAGCGGGAATGGCTTCGACTTCTTACAATTGGTTCTACCCAATCCGGTGTCCTCCATGTGTGTACCGCCTTCCAGCCGCCCTCGGGCGTGCCGTAGGGCAGCTTGCCGTTCGGAAGCTTGCCGTCGGACATGATGTTGGGGTGATCGGAGTCGTACTGTCGAGTGTCGGATGAATTGCAGGTTCTCCTATTTCAAGACGGGGCCGTTTTCCCTTCGAGTCGGATCCTTAACACTCCTTTTCTCTACTTGGATTTCGTAAAGTCGAGGATATCGGTGTCGAGTTCGTCGAACAGCAGCAGAAGTATTGACTGGGGTTGCTGTCGTGGGTGTCTCGCAGCCGGAGATTTTTGCCGGGTCGTCGTAAGCGTGTATTCCCAAAACGCCTCCCAAATGTCTGTGCCTTATCGCAGCAAAGTCGGTTGGAACCAGCGAAGGACAAACAAGACCGAACAGCCGAGTGGTCGTCGACAGAAGGGTGATATCGAGGACAGCAGACAGCGTCACACGGTCATCAACGCAAGAAGAACTGCGACGACGAAGAGGTAGGAAAGGGGGGGGGAGGGGAGGAAAAGATCGGGATCAGAGTGAATGAAGGCCGACAACAACAGATTGAAGCGGTAGCGGAAGGGAAGCGGCAAGCTCTACATACGGCCCTTGGGATGGGAGGTGGGATCCGCCGTTCATTTTAACGGATGGGCCGTTTTGGCAGTCTCAAAGGGCGCCTCGACCAATTGGCAAGGCCTGGTCGGTCTGGCTGCGCGCTCCTGCGTGGGAAAAGGGTCGGTCAGTCGCAAGAAAGGCAGACTCAGTGGGAAAAAAGGTGGGAACACGCGGCATCTGGGCGCGATGCCAAGACTTGACGGGTTTCTTCTCTTTTGCGCTGCATCCCTGCCGGCCACCGAGATTCGATCCAAAAGGGCAACAAGTCATGTCGCTCCTTTCCTGGTTTTACCTCTGGGCATTGGGCAAGCGCACCTCCTTCACTTGGGGCAAGGTCGCAGTAGCTGTAAGGTGGGGGGGGGGGGGGGGGGGGGCCCCGCGCAATACTTAGGGCCCGACGAAATAAAAAACAAAAAAAAATGGTGAACAAAAATGTGCCCGAGGCCGGGGTAGCGCCCCCCACCAAAAACAGGA